>JAAAKL020008063.1:0-16277 GCA_010016065.2 Carybdea cf. marsupialis auct. non (Linnaeus, 1758)
CACCAGCACCCTTATTTTCTGTTTCGCTGTTAGCTTCATCGGTGCCATTAAATTGATATAAGTACTCAGGCAGACACGCAAGCAGTCATGAACTACGTAGTATAGATCTCATAAACATGAAGTGCTTGGAGCTCTGGCCCGGTTCGAACCTAGGATCTCCCACTGCGAAAGCGAAGACTTTACCATTGCACTAAATAGTGCAAAAGTAGATAAATATATAGATAGACAGATGGATTTTGTTGTACAGGAGAAACATCTCCATCCAGAATGGCTAGAACCTTGATAATGCACATCTTCAATATAGTAACCCTCTTAGTTACACGTCATTGTTCAGCCAAAATAGTTAAAAAGGAGTATTAATGGAAAATATCAAGAAAGTAAAGGTAAGCATCTTATCGACTCAAGTATAGTATCAATAACGTATTCTGGAGGGTGTAAAACGTATAATGCGAATAGAAGTGGATTAACTTCTTTATTCTCAGTAAGGATAAGATATTCAAATGTATACAGTTAGACTTTTAGACGTGATGAGGTACAATCGCCTCATGAATCAGTGGTAAAAAAGCCTCTCGGGTTAATGTTTCAAGTTTTGCGCTCCCCAATGAGCTAAGATACAAAGCTTCGAGAATTTCACTAAAAAATGTTCTGTAACTGACTTTTTGAAAATATCAGAGATGTAAAATTGCCAGTTGGAGGAAAATGGACCCTGAATTTATATTTCCTTCAACAAAACTGCACGAAATAGCCAAAACATTTTAGTACTGAAAAGCTTTTTTCGTCTGACACTCCTTAGAGTACAAAATCGTCAGAATTCATATAGGAAGAAATCAGTAAAATTTATACCAAACTTTGTTTTGGAAGTAGCCAATCAGAGGTCTGACTGCTAGATTGGTGTTGTCTTGACTAATCAGTGTCCGTGGAACTAAATGGTTAGCCGAAAAGGCCCTATGAAAATTCAAACTCTTTTTGTCTGCAAAGCAACGGTTTTGTTGCTTTGATGTGGACGGATTCGAGGACGACTAGGTGAGATAGAGCTGGGTCGGCTTTTCACCTAGCCGTCCTCGAATCCGTCCACATCAAAGCAGCAAAGCCGTTGCAGTTTTATTGTTTTGTACCACCAACAAACTATTTCCTTCAACATGTTTCATGAATTGATGAACCAGGGGAACCGGATGTGCCACTTAATAGGTGATATTCGAATTTTTTATTTTCCTAAACTTTCGGTGTTTCAAGCAGCTTTCTCGGATTATGAAGTGAAACGTTTCTATTTTAGATCCCTAGAGGTTTTGATACTAGATGTATACAAGTAATGAAGTTACATAGGTTTTGCATTTTACTACAGAGCACTTGAAAACGCCTCACGTAAAAGCACTGATGTGAATACTAAATAGCATAAGAAATAATTGTGAAATGCACGTAACAATCAGTCTGAAGAGTCATGTAACAAAGTTGATACTAAGTGTTCTGCTTAGTTGGGCTCGCAGCAGAATAAGATCGGAAATAGGAAAAGAACAAAGAGATTATATGGAAGGTATAGGAGCACGAAACGTAATTTTTATGATCAGAAGGATATCGGAAAGGGCATTCGAAATGCAAAAGGATTTATACCTTTGTTTGACTGACCATACAAAGGCATTCGACAAAGTACAACATAAAAAATATCTTGGTATGTTTAAAAGTCTAGATTAACATGGCAAAGACATACGACTAATTTGCAATTTATACGGCGAACAAGCAGCACGAATGAAAATGAACAACATGGTAACCAAATGTATCAAAATACAAAGTGGAGTACGACCGTGATGTATTTTTTGCCAGATGTATTTAACTTGTAAGAGACGTTAAGAGAATTGAGGGGTTTCCTACGGTTTGTTATCGGTGGTCGAAACATCGACAATGTGCCCTAAGCAGGTGGCATTGGACTAGTGACAGGCAAAGAAGAAAGATTCAAAGAACTGCTGGAGAAAGTAGCCGAAGAGGGCGATAAGTACGGATTAACCATCAACCGGACTGGAGGAAGAGTGTATGGTCGTAAGGAAAGGAGACACAAAAATGTGTGATTTACAGATCGGTGATGTCAAGCCGGTTCCCAAGATCAATTATATGGACAGTGTCAAGGCAGATCATGGAATGGGATACAGATATCCGTAGAAGAAGAACAACGATTACCGGTGCATTTCAGAAACAGCTTAAGTTTTGAGGGTTAAGAAGCTGCCGATAGAACGAAGAAAAGAGTATTGGACTGATATGTAATGTCTACTCTATTTTACGGCCGCAAATGCTGGACAGTCTTATCACAGGTGAGGAAGAGACTTGAAGCAGCAGAGGAATAGTACTATCGACGAATGCTGAGAATGTCTTGGACAGAGCATGTCACAAATGAGGACGTTTTGAGGGATTTAAGAGTCATAAGGAGAATACTGTCGACGGCCAGAAACAGGCAGCTTGAGTTCTTGGGACACTTAATGACGAAGAAAGGCTTGGGGAACGTTATCCTTACAGGGTGCATGGAAGGTGAAGGAAGCAGAGGAAGACAATAATTGACATACTAGACGAGCATAATCAAATGGATATAACAACAGATAACAAGACAGCAGCAAAGAGATACAAAAGAGCAGGTATTGCAGAAACAATCAAAAGATATTGTAGTGTGGAAAACCGTGATCACTGACGTCCTGAAAGTGTATGGCACAATGAAGAAGATGAAAAAGTATATTAGCCTATGCTACGGACAGTGAGAGTTTACAAACGTATACACATGTTACATAGCAACCCTTGACATCGGTTAGGCCCTACATTGCGGTCTGGGACTGCTTCCCTGTTTTCTATTATTGAAAGGGATCTTGCTGCAACTCGTGAGGTCGATCCAGAATTCGTACTACCATCAGCAGCCCATTTTTCTGTTTTGCTTTATGCTTCATCATGAGCCATTTCCATACGTAAGTACTTAGGCAGGCACAGTAGCAATCATTGTATTCCATGTGCGTTATCCATTTCGTGTTTAAATCATTTCTCATTCCAAGTACAAAACAATTATGAAGATGTGAATGTACATGCATTTGTCTGCATCCAACTATTTAAGGCGAATCGACGTTGTTTGTTATTACTAAAAAAGAGAAACCTGAATGTAATTGCATGCAACTACAATAGAAGTAATACCAGATAGGAACTTCCATGCTTTTATGATGCCAAAGAAAACCTGTCAAAAATTCGAGGATGAAAGAATATCGAAACTTTGTCAACAGTTGATAACTTTAACAGTCATAAATGGTTGCTAACTTGAGAAGTAAATCAACGATTGTTTTGGTTAGGAGTCTATACATTTACGTATTTTTAATGACTAATTCAAATCAATAGGTTTTGATCAATATGTTCCCATCATCCTGTGGCCAGGCATTGGGTTTATTGCTATTTCTGTTTGTGACGTCAATACATCAATTCCATATACGCAGTGCTAACTCCGCAAGGTTACATATACAACAGATCTGCGGGCGGTATGCCACCTATTACTGACTTCTTAGACAGCTATAGTTATCCAAAATGCAAGTCCTGTTGTCTAGCAGTACTTGTGTAAATGTTTTGTTTGCGACCATGGAAATTGCCTCTTAAGTTGAAAACCCTTAGAACGACTTTGTCTGGCTCTTCGGCTTTTGTTAAGTGGTTTTTCTGCCACGGAGATTTAACAATAAGTGTCAACAACGGAATGAGTGGCGATGTTAAAGCATCGGAATACTTGGTAAAAAGAGTAGGTTAGACACGTGAAATAGGCAAGTAAGTAAATTCAGCTTTCTTAGGCCTACCAAACCACTCTTCTGTGAAAAACGCTTGGATAGGGTCCATTTAGATATATATGCTCTAGGCTATTGAATAAATTGGGAGTTAGAATAATCGGAGTATTTGAAAGTATATTGGAATATCGATAAACTGCTGGGTCGGGAAACGGAAGGAGCTTTTTTGTACATCTGAAACGGTGTTCAAAATTACAAGTGGCAGTCTGAATTCAAAGAATCACAATGTCAATTGCTCCACGCGGCCGAATGTTATCCTGCTGCAATTTACAGAACAGGCATGTAGCCAAGTGAGGGGGGTAGGTAAACCCCAGGATTCTCACGCCACAATTTAGTTATTCTGTGAAATGATTCCACTAGCCACCTCTTTGTAGTCACTTCTGATTTTGCCAGGGTTTTACAACTGAAATAACATAGAAATCAAATCGTCTGATAGGATGCGCATAGGATTATGAGATAGAGAATTTTGACAATTCAGGTGAATCCCGTTAACTCGGACCCTGAATAACTCGGACCCTCGCTTAGTTGTAAGGATTTTTTGCCCCCCGTTGAATTTGACTACCCTAATAAAATCAAAGTACTCCACTTAAGTCGTACCCCGGATTACTCGGACATTTGCTTAGCCGCACCGATTTTCTCGGCCCCTTCGGCGAAAAATCCTCATGTATCTTGGACTTTCTGAAAACTATAAGTTAAATTATTCGATCTGGAATCAAATTCTTGTAAACTTTGGATAAACATTTGTGTTTGAAGAAATTATCAAGCATGGCATCAGTCAGCGGAGAGAAACGTAAATTACAATTGCTTATGATTGTTGAAAAGTATAAAATTTTAAAAGAAACCGAGAAAGGTAAAGACTGTGCTGCAGATTCCCGTAAACACAACACTCCTTATCAACTTTCGAAAGACGACGTTTCTTTTTAATTTTTCCCACTCTCCTAAAAATCATAAAATACTCGTAAGTCGTACTTTCCAGGAAGGTCTGAGTGATCGGGACTTCGGATAAGTCGGACGAAATTCCTGTCCCCTTTGAGGATCCGACTTCACGGGATTCTACTGCAGATTCTTATTGCAAATTATAGCACGCTAAACTGTCAACAGGAAAGCGTAAAATTGTAGATTCTTCTTTCACGAAGAAAACAAATCCTTCGTTGGCTGGAGATCTCTCTTAATAACCTTTTCTTGGTGGCCACAAGGGATGTTGAGGAGAACGCTATAATTTAGAACCTTTTCCTTTACCAGGAGAAAATATGGCCTTTAACAATAGTATTGAAGATCTTATAACTTACCAAATAAAAAGAATTGGTTAGAATGACATCGGTGGATTGCAAACCCTGAAAACCCACAAAAAAGTAAATATTCAATTCTAAATTATCTTCCTAACACATTACTTCAAAAAGAATAACTTTGTATCACACTAATAGCTTCACCCTCTGCCTTCACTTTCTAAAGGATGGTAAAGTGGAATATCGGCTTGAAATGAAGTAAGGATGAAGCTTACCAATGATTACTGAGAGCAAGGCCCAATGACAAGGTGGTGCTATTATCACAACAGCATTGCAGCTTCCCCAAGCCTAAAACCTTAAGCCACATCTAAACTAGGCGATTTTTATGACGATCGTGTTTACTTATGTGCAATTAGGGTTTTCTTCATTGCTGCAGCGAAATAATACGCGGGACGAAAAGTAGAAATGGTTTCTACTTTTCGTCCGACGTTTTTTTCGCAACCTCTTTCTGCCCCTAGCCTCTTCAGGTCAGACATTTCATCATCCCGGTGAGCAGCAATGGGACGGCTTCTCATGGTCAAAACAGTTTGAAGATGGTAGCAAATAATCAAGACTTGCCTGTAAACCCTTCGCAGCATAAAGAGGAAGTAGTAACGACGGAGAGTACGTCACCACTACTACATTAGACAAAGAGTTATTTTTAGAGCCCACTATTAGGCAATATAGAAGCTTATGGGGCGCAAAGGATCAGAGGGGTGTCCCAACTTCAAAGGAATTTCCGACTTGTCTTAGCAATTTAGGAGGGCTCTGATATTATGCATATTTCTTCTTTTGCTTGCTTGTTGGAATTGAGGATTATTGTTGCATTTTCCTCTTAACATAATCCAATCTTATTTAGAACCAATCAATGAAAGTAATACATCTGTTTAGAACCATTAAAATTTTCCTTCATTTCATAGTTCTTTCTATTTCTCTACTATCTTTTTGAACTCAGCATTTAAGATAGCGAGGCAACAAATAACAAGAAAAATAGCTGCGAAAAAAATTCACAATATTGCTTCTAAATGTGATAAGAGATAGCTGCATAACCTAACAGTTACAAGGGCAGTCACACACCAGGCATGTAAAAATCTCTGGAACAAATTCTCCCCCTTTTAATTATTGCATTCAGCAACGCTTACATATAACAAACCATTTCCAGAACATAAAAACAAAGCATAGAATGACAATAGTTGTACAAAATAGTACATCAGAGTGATGTATAGTTGTAGTCCACTGTCAGGTATTAATGTTCATCATTGAAGACAATTCTGCCAATGAAAATGCTCAACAAAGTCAAACTTTTATGTAGTGGTTACAAATACCAACACTAAAGCCAAAAAGTCATCATAATCAACTAGACCAGCACTACCTGTGACGTTTGCATATAATTCTTTACCTTTTATCAAGTCCCCAAATCCGCAGGTTTAGCCTCCCTCTTGGGTGGATTAATGAAAGGTCTCCAAGAGATGATGCCTCCATAAGAGTACAAGTTAGTTACGGTCAGTTTGTGCCACGTTAGGCAGTAAATGTCATTAGTAAACAATGGAGCCTAAAACCTGTCCCTATGTCATCAGATGCATTCCTGTCAAACTTGACTTGATGAATACGTGCATCAATGGAAGTCGATCCTCTGTCGCAGCTTTACAATATATCTAGACATGATATTTGCCCAGTGTGAAGTTAAAAAAACCCAACATACAAACTTTGCATATTACAATAACCAAAAACGTATTGAGAGAAAAGATTAAATAAAAAATTTAAAGACAGTTACTAGTGAAATTGGAGAAGAATCTACAAAGTAAGGAGTGGCACAGGATCTTATTGTACTGCGGGTTAACTTTTATGACTTTCGGCCAGCCCCAAAGGAAGCAGAAAATATGGAAACACAGATTTGCAACATCTACATAAATGGTAGAAAAGAAGTGCTTGATGCATTACTGTTCTTATGGCAAAACAAAGGATACAAAAAGGGATATCAGTGATGTAATACCTATATGATCCAGTGGCATTTGCAATTAGATACTAGAGCTTCTAGCTAAGTTTGAAGTGGAATTTAACACTGTAGGACCCCTATCTAATCAGTATTATAGGCCTACATCTCATAATTGGAGCTGCACTTCACACCGCTAACATTTTGATTGAATTCTTTGTTGCAATTGCTTCATAATGAGCAGTCGCAACAAACAAATCCCAAGATAACAATTAACTGAGCAATATTGTGCAAGATGAAGCTATAGCCTCAGTAACATAGCAGTATTGCATATCAAATACTATAGTCATAATAGTAAACTGGTCTCATCAGTCTGTCTGGGCAGAGACATATCATATGCATATTGGGGGGTCCCAAACAGCCATCCTTCTCCAGTGCATATAAATATTATATATCATACTTGATATTGGTAATGCAAAATGTACAATAAGAAAAAAGGACGTGTGTTTCGTTTTGCCCATACTCTTCCATCAATCCCCTTTATGACAATACATTGAAAATGAAGTAGATCTTACATCTCACATATAGCTAAAGTACTACAATATAGTAACAATAGAATACAAATCAGAAACATAAAAACATGGACTCTAAATTGACAGTGGATCAAGACTAACTAGAAATAGCATAGATCTGTACAATATTTTAAGAAAAAGACATGACTAATGATCTAGGCCTATAACTAAAACCAACATATGTTCACAAGAAATTCACAGTGAACAAATGAAATCTGAAAGTTCAGAATTACAACAATATAAGTTTGTATACAAAGTACTGTTGCTTGAACAAAACAAGCTGTAAGTGTGCAACTCAAACATCCTGACTAATGGCTGAAAAATCAGTGCTTGGTAAATTTTAAGCTGCATAACATAGTATCTGTATTTTGGACTGTACATCCACCAATTGCTGATTCACGACCAGTTCTGCTATGGCTTACAATGACATGCAAGGGATTCTGGTTCCTATGATACTCACAATGCTTGGTTGGCACTTCTCAGTCTTGTTTTCTTATATGGTATGATAGTGGAAACATGCACCCAAATCCTAACTTGCAATTTACATGCAGTTCTACCTTCCCATCCTTCACAATGACACATATAAAGATACATGACTTTGTTTATGGTGGTTAAAACATTCTCCTAACAACTAGGCAGAATAGGCCAGCAAAGAAACACCACCCAATTACGCAAACAGGGAACCAAGCCTGTGTAATCCCCACAAAGTATAAAGGCCTCGAATGAACTGCACCTATTTTTGCCAATACAATATGTAACACTGGAGGACCATTTTTCACTATTCTACTTTATATTCCATTATCACTCAATCTTCCCACTGCAACTATATCATCTGTGACTGTAAAATCTGTTTAGTTTTGATGTATACTCTGAGGAGAATAAAATGACAAGCTTCAACAAAATGAAAAAACCAGCCTTATTAGTTGAACTCTTAAATATCAAAAAGATGGTATTAAAAAACTCTTTAGGGTTAAATGATACTAAAATGTCTTGTTATTACAGTACTTTGTAATTTATATATAAATTGCTGTAATAGCAAAACTTTTTAGTAACATTTAACCCTAAACAGATATAAATATAGTCTATACTATATGAATATAAATGAGAATCACTCCCTTATGGGAACTTAAATTCACATGGCTGTGCCACTGCCTATAATTCATAGTAAATAAACAGGGCCTATTCCGCTATAAGGAATCTCATGATAGAACTTGAAATCCCAAAGTAATGAACTTTGAACAAGTTTAACTTATCATGTATACAAATACTGTTCTGTTCCTCGAAACGTATAGCTAAAATATCGATTTGTACATTATTGATACCTCCATGAGTCACGTGCTTTTTTTCTAAATCTTTCATACAAAAAGTCATCGGATGCACGGTCAGTATTTCCATCCCTTTTTTGGCTCTTTTCTTGGCCTGTAATTTGTCTTGTAAGTGAGGCTGAAGTCTTATCTTCTACAAGATCTGTACCAACTACTGGCCCCTTTGGTTTCTCCGCCCCCTTGTCCAACTGCACTTTTCTAGCTTTCAACCTCTCCTTGTCAATTGCTTTCTTTTCATCGAAAAACCTATCATGGTGTACAAAATTAGATGCCATATTGGTAGGTACGAAATCGGAAGCTATCTGTTTCTTTTTGCGACTTTCTGCTATTATCTTAAGCTTAGCTTCCTCAGTCTGTTCTATATTTTTAATCTTCGCGTGAATTCCTAAATCGACTTCAGGAATACCAGATAGCATTTGATTTGACAACATTTCCTCTGAATTCATCACATTCGACTTAACATTTATCCGTTCCGGAACTGCAAACAACAAATCTTCTTTGCTACTTGTACTTGAATTTTGCGTATTATCCTCTGATACTTTTGATCTCCCTTTCCTTTTCGCCATTTCCTCTTCAATATACTTCAACATCTCGACATCCTCGTCTCTTCGATTAGTCTCAATAGAAAAATTACTCCCCAAATTAGTAACATCTTTATCTCCTTCCTCTCCAGTTCTGTCTCGATCACGGTCTTTAATAGCCCCCATATCGATAAGTCCGCCAGTCTTTAACTTGAACGGGTCGTTAATGACTTCTACCTCGGGTTCCAACTTCAATCCAAAAGCCAGTGCAGAGGCCGACAGCCCTTTCGTCTTGACTCGAAACTTTTGCAACTCCTTTCTTTCTTCCAATACATCGGTGACAGTAACGTTTTCCTCTTCATCACTGTCTGTCTGCCGACGACGATAGTTTCTTCTTTTACTCATTACGGCTAAAGTAATCAAGAATGAATCTCAAAGAATCAAACTCGAGTCATAGAACGTTTTATAACAAAAGTTACAAAAGTCATGGCACTTGCCTTCCTGTGAAGGTACTCAGATTGTGTTGTTCACAATTTTGTTTTGAAGGTATTTTTGACCAGCGGACATTGAAATTAGAAACCAGTCTCCTCATTGTCATAGTTGTCTTCTCGAAAGACAGAACCATCCAGCACATACCATGAATCGGGCCTTATCAGCCTAATTCCTCCATGGTACATACACAATCTACCCTTTACGCTATACAGATTGGGTTATTTTGAACATATTTAGAAGTCCATGTTTGATATTCTGAGGATAGGCTTAGTCTCTTCCAATGCTAATGACTCGGGAATAACAGTTGCTGAGGTACCGGTATGATGGAGTATAACAGATATAGTGATTCATACTTTACCTAGAACTTTTGGAATAGGAGATGAGGACGTCATATCAAGACCGAAAGATTATGACTATATAAACTTCGTTCAAGATTCCATTTCTGGAACACCAGTTTCTAGCAAAGCGTAAAATGAGTTTACTTTTGTAAAATATCCGCTATTGAATGGGCAGGTCGAAGTCTTAATGTAATAATGAATATAAAAACCCAGTAAAGATAGCGTAGGAAGACCATAGTGGCAAAGAATTAATCCAAATTTGAGGAACACACATAATTTTTTCTGAGCTTTCGATGTATCTCACATCATTATCAAAAAATACCTAAATAACATAACGTAACAAACAGAGGCATATCTGGTTCTAAAGAGGGCCTACTATCAACTAGATACACCAAAGTCAGTTATGTAGCATAAACCGGAGGTAGCACTAGGTAACACCTTTGTCCAATTGGTGTTAGGGAAGAAGTAACTGTTGTGTCATCGATTTAAATCCTCAGAGTGAAATTGAAAGAGAACTTGCACATGTGATTAAACTGCAACCTTAACTGGATTTGTTAAGGTACAATCTCTTTGTGACACGGCCATGGGTTTAGATTCTGCGGGGGACGGGGAATTCGTTCACCTCACTTTTCAGCACGAGAGAAGAACAGCTGCTCTCCCCCCTCACTGTTGGGCCTAGAAATGTCAAATTGTCTACGTTTAATCCTTATGTCCCCTCCACATTCTTGCAGTGATCTACGCTCATGAACACAGCAACGATTACCGTTATGTTCCACTGTATGCCACCATAATATAAATTTCTAGTTCTCGGTAGATCGATTTCTTTAATTCGGCTGAAATGATCCCTCAAGAGAATGCTGAGAGCAGGATAAAGTACCTCGACGACCTGATTAACTTTCCTGTTATCCTATGACTCTGAACTTAACAAATTACCAAACGTTAATGCAAGATAAAAAGGAAATTTGCCGTCAGCATTTTATTGTTCCGTGGGGTTATTATGCCAAGTCCTTTGTTCAGTGTTCTCATGCGTAAATAGTCATATATTATGTGTTTCATAGTCTCTGATTTACTTGTGACAGGTATCTTAACAGCATTCCATGGCGGTAAACTGTATTTACCAAAACATTTCACGATAGTTGTTTTTTCGGGGCTTTACATATGATGAAAGCAATGAGAAAGGCAAATTCCGTTTGAAATGGCATTCCTCAGTCACATTTAAAACCTACGTTTTCACGCTGTCATGCAGTAGTCAGCAGTTTTAGCAGATGCTTCTAGAATTGTGATGTAATCTTGTAGTAAGAACAAGTTCGGCTCAATTTTATGTTTTAAAAATTATAAATGAAGTACTGTTATGAGTATAAAAGGAAGTATATGTAGGGGTACGACAGATCAGCGCTAGCTATATGGTTGAACGTGTGGCAATATATACTCAAAGAGGGTGAGTTTTCAATTACACTCGTGAAGTAGGAACCCGGGGCACTGGGGAACGTACCCCCAAAGATTTTGCAATAAGCAAGAAGTATCCTTTTATCCAATCTTAAATCAAACACGTAGTAAAGTGTTCTGTAAGTGAAAAAGTGCCCTTTGACTGTTGTCCCCCCCACCCCCAAGTTTGAGATGTTTCCTACGTCCCTGCATATTATGTTTAACATCTCAGTCATTCTTGTCGTCGTCATCTGTCATTGCATGCACGTCACGCCAGTTCTACCACACACGCCCATCAATATTGCCCCACGTTACACCCTGGCGTAGTGGCGTAGTGAAGTGCGACATAATCAACAGCAATATCTTGTCTCTTGTCTTGTATTCGCTTGGATTTCCATTCATTCAAGCGAAGGAGTATGAGATGGCTTGCTCACTCAGCCACTCTGCCTCGATGCTAGTCTCTTTCTATGTACATTCATAAAAAAACTTCCTTAATTCCCTTTGATGATAAGATGACCGTGTCTATTAAACTAAACGGTCGTGTATCTGTGAGAACGAAAGAAAAACTGTTAGAAGGATCACGTCAGCTAAGTATTCTGATCTTTATCTGTTGCGATAGTAGTTAAGCTACTTGTGAGTTGGGGTCTTCACATCCCAATGTGGATTTTTTCAATATAAGAGACTTAATCAATGATGCAGGGTTGTATGAAAGATTTTTTGCATTGACTTTTATTTTATTTAATTTTCTGATCAAAAACATGAAAACCTATGAAATCACAAGTGTTTTACAAGACATTTTAGCTTTCGATGCTAACTTGCATCATCACTTGCTACTGTGTTGAAAAGAGTAGAGTTAGCCGGGCTACTGAGACGCTTCCTTGTTAAAGCAGAGCCTCTAAGATGATCGCAGACAGAGTATGTACACGGAGATTGGAGGCGTGTCTGCGCTATGTAAAAGATGTTGCAGCTTTTACACTTAAATATGTATACGATACTAGACCATAAGAACATCAAAGGTAAATAGTAGCTAAGGGTGAAAAACAGAAAGAAAAACATATCTAACGTTTAATGGTGGATAGGACACCACTGAACAGTTTCAAATCCTGACTACAAATTTGAAGAGAATCACTCCTCATATAAAAGGAAGGCAAATTTACACCACACTGTAGGAAACAGTGAGCTCTAAGTGGGGTGACCAAATTTCTTAACAAAAAAAATGCCAATACAAAAGTCAGTAAGTCTATGGAGATGCCGATGCTTATATAGGCAACGGTGTAACAATTTAACTTCAATATGGAAGCACATATAGCTAAGGGTAACAGAAAAATCTGAGAAATGTTGGGGTCCTATCCTTAGAAAGAAAATTGTTTTAAGGCCAAAAACAGAACAAAAAACAAACTTAACATATAGTTGTAGATAGGCCACATCCAACAGTTTCAAAACCTGACTCCGAATTTTAAGAGAATAACTCCTTGTATATAGAAGGAAAATGTCCAACACTCGTTTGAGAACAATGAGTTTTGAAGGAACATGTCACTACTTTTCTTATCATGAAAATAAAGTTATTTCTAAAGATTTCAAAACACATGAAGAACGAAAATGAGAATCATTATATCAAAATTTTCTTGACGTTTCAGAACATTATCAAAGAGATAGAATACTACATACAAGTGAAAAGGTAAACAGAAGAATTATGTTTGGAGTCGTAATTGATAGAAAAATGCCTGTTAAACAAGTAGTGTCGTGCAGATGTAGTCTGATTGTAATTTTAAAGCAGGACTGGATTGTTTAATAAAAACACCATGGGTCGCGGGTTCGAATCCAGTTGGTGACATACTTTCCTATTTCTCTATTATCTATTTAAACTTATCATTTCAAATCCTCTCTTCTCAAATACACTTTGCAACTTTTACGAGGCTGTGGACAGCGTGATGGACCGGATGGCAGTCCTTCCATGGTCAAGTCGAATCATGCAGAGAGGCTGGTCTCCAAAATTGCGTAGAGCTTGATATCGATGTCCCCCCTGATGGAGTATTGGCTGCTGATGTGGCGACTAGAGAAATAGATCATAATATCAATAGGGCTCACCTAGCTCAGTTGGTAGAGCGCACTCTGCGCATGCGTGTGCAACGGGCTTGAATGCCGTTGGTGCCATCCTTTTCTGTTTCTCTAGTATCTATTCAAACTTATCATTCCAAATCCTCGTACCTCAAAGACACTCCAAAAACATCTCGTGCACTGCACTTTTAAACTTTGTAGAGCATTTCTTAAAGACCTGAAAGTTCTTTAATAAGTTATCTGTAGTGGCACTATTATGGTCTGATTGGGAATGTGTATAAATCGATGATGACTCTCTTTTATGTTATTCCACTTGACCATGTAGGTACACCATAGTAAAGCATAAATACCCTGCATCGTACAGATCATAATTAAAAACGTAAGCAACACACTGCTGTGACACAATGGTTTCTTTCACCTCCCGTGTGTCCAGGTCCTGATCTACTTTGCAGGATATAAAAATTGACTTTATGGTGGTGTGGAGCACTTAAATCTTTAAAACGCCTTTTGACGATATCCACCGATATTTGGTCCTTGCCGGAGAATACAATATGACCAGACTCCTCTGTTTCTTAAATTGGCCGCGGCGTTACTCGTGATATTACGAAGTTCCTTATTATTATATCGATCAGGCCTATTGGGACCACTACTGGCCGACGTCTTCGCGTGCTCCGTTGAAGCTAGCCTATGACAGGAAGGTAAACTTCCCTCAATCTACAATGATGAAAGACAATTCTACAGTTACGGAGATTAAACAAGAAAGCAAAAAGTCACATGCTGTGGGCAACATAAATTTTACATCTTGAAGCTCTCTTTAAAAAATGAGACTCACAAATTATATGATACAATTTTCAGTTGTAGTGTTCTTGTTGCATCACCATGAAGAATAATTATAAATCAGGGATTTAAATAGAGGATCGTCAATACAAAACAGCATTAAAATACAAAAGAATTATCATCAGATGATTTCTATCATCGGAAGAGACGCCTACTATGCTACATGTAGCTCTTCTGATTCATGGATGTAAATCATGTATAATGCGTGATAGACTAATAATGAATGATAAAGTTGTACAGATTTGGTTTATGAAAGGAATATTAAATATATTATGCGCTACTTAAAAAAGTAACGAATCTAAGAAGGAAGAACTGAAAGGCTAAAGAAAACCGGATAAAATAGAATATATTTGTAGGACATGTGATGTAAAGAAAGCAGATTAACCATCTACATATCATGGGAAAGTTAAGTTAACGAGAGCGAGAGGGAGACCGTGTAGGACACTGTAAACTATATAATATGATGGCTGCATGTTTGCTCTGTAGATAAGAGTAGGATTTGCTCTTGAGAGAAGAGAAGTCAAAAATGTTTATTCTGAATATTTTGTAACTTTTAATGGGCTTTGAACAGATTGACGGGGTGGAGGGATCGAGGTCCTACCCATAGCAAGGTAACATGACCTAAAACAAGAATCAGTCTTGAACCATCTTCACTCTGAGGAAGTCTAGCTTGACTAGCCGCAACATAAGTGTATTTGCATCAAATAATTAAATTGTTTCTTTACAGTTCAAGACTGCTTCTTCTTTTATATCAATTATATTTCAACGTCAGCCTTTATATCTCTTTAATCCGTACCTATATCAGGCATGGCTTAGTCGTTTTGGGTCCTTTCCGTTCTTTATCCAGCAAGTCAGATGGCAACTATAGAAAAGTATATGAATGCTATCTTTGAGTCACAGTACCTCAGTTGGTAGAGTACCAAGCCTCAATAGTATGTGTCTCTGATTCGAATCCAGGTGGTCAGATGTTTTACTTTTTTGAAGTTTCTCTTCAAACTTCAATTGTTTAGGAAGAGAAACGAGCGGAAGGTGTTTTGTCACATGGTAGATAATGTCTTACATTAAGAAAGATACATTACAGCCAAAAGTTAGCCTCCACGCAAGCTTGCTTCAAATTTACCTTGTTCATGTAATGCACTGCCCAGAAACATTCTGCTGCATGATACCTAGATTTTTAGATATACTGCAAAGCAAAGTGCATAAAGTGCGGCACTTGGGTATATGTTATGAGGAAATCTAAATGGAAGTAATTTCGCTCTTCTAACATTAACGTTTAGATCCATTCTGCTTCGCTTATTGGCACCTGTAGGCCTAGGCCCGATAAGGCCTTCAAATCCATGTAGAGTGGTGCACTAGGTAGATTTTACAAAATTTAATCTAATGCCCGGACTTAAAGGTCGCAGACGAAGCCTTCACATCCGTCTGATGGCCACATTTCCTTACTCAGAAGGTTGCTGATGCCTACATAAGCATTTCAATTTGCTTTTCATAACTGCGGAACGCAAAGCTATTACACTGGACTGACCTTTTTTTCTTCTTTAAAACTGTTGTACCGTCTCTCAATTCGCTGTCACAAAAGATCTTTCTGATCAGGTTAAAATGAGAATTTTCCCACGTCTAGTTACGTCCGATATCCTTACACCTTCATATACAGACGTTTAAGTCTTCAAATACGTCTAGTTAAAACTAACTGTGGGGTTGGACTTTGAAACTTTAGGATATT
>JAAAKL020008064.1:0-16276 GCA_010016065.2 Carybdea cf. marsupialis auct. non (Linnaeus, 1758)
AATTTTTATATTGGAAATTCGCACAGGATATCGACGACATGAGAATGATTGATTCATACCTTCCAGCTCAAAGTTAGTATTTTTCCACCCAGAGGCTACTGTACTGTGACGTTTTGACTTAGGGACGTCATATGCAATCCCTCTACAAAGAGCCCAAATCCCAAATAAGGGGGCCAAAGGGAATGCCAGCCAAGTTGCAGGAGTGGTAGTTCACTGCAAGAGGGGAAAATTTCAAAATTTCCCAGATTCGCAGATTGAAAAGGGCCAGCAAACACAACCAAGACTAAACATTGGCTTTTAGTATTGTCATGCAGCCCGACAACTAATTTATGGAAAGAGCACAGACTGATCTTATGGCCCGTAAACCAGAGATAACCATGTATTGAGTAAGAGACCTCCATGACAGAAGGGACAGTCTGATACTGCTGAGGCCATCAACAGGCTACTGGCATCTCTAGGGCACAGTCCTTATGCCCGCAGGTATCGAGTTACTTTTGCAATAGGAAAGGAGGACTACAATGTTACCATTCATCACGGTCAACACACAATAAGTCAATCTATGCAGCACAAGAAAGTGTTTATGCTTTCATTGTGAAAATCAGGGAGCAACAACATCTTAATAATCTGTTTCAGCTGCGAGAGGTCTTCAATCAGTTTGTGGTGGAAATGAGAGGTAAATATCAAGAAAACCATAAATAACTACGTTTAGAATCCTACATTAGCTTCAATGTAGAAATTGCTGTAGATGATTCAGATGCTAGCTTTCTACATCTCGGCAAGTACGATGAGTTACAGACGTTAAGATAAACACTTTTCTTGAGTTAGAATTAGATTTACCTTTTACAAGCAACTAGCTAGATTTCCTCTATAATCATAATCCCCTTCTGGTAAACTAGGGTTACATGAGATTAAGCTTTCACACAGGCAGTCATAGAATGATTTAAATTATGTGCCCATTGACAATTGTCACCACAGGCTATGTTGAATTCCTTAGTGTTAGTATTGTATGCCGCGCTCGTCGTCGTTGGAATTTGGAGTGACGAGAGCGCGGCAATGTCGAATTCAAAGCATGCCATGTTTGAATCTGAGTATAGTCACTACGGACGCTTCTTTTGAGGTCTTTAAAGATCATAAGAACAACATCGCCAACTTAGTAAGGAAAAGTTTATCAACAGTCAAAAATTAATATAATAAAGAAAGAAGTAAAAATAGTTCTTGGAAGACTTTGAGACCTCTGCGATATTTTCTTTCAGGCAAAATGAGCATACAGAAATTCTTTACTACAACTTTGTGGAAAATAATTCAAATTAACGCTATACTACTCTCTCTAGGTATAGAAACCCTAGTATATAGAGTGGTCAGCAAAAGGCTTTAAACTTGAGGATGGAGATTGGGGGAGGGGGTCGCTGACTGTGGCAAAATCAAACTATGAAGCTACGTAATATGGATGCATTTAACTGAATATTGCAAAAGGGTGATCATGGCGTTTAGAAATTTAAACCCCTTAGGAGTGAAGACGTTAATGCCCCCCTTTATGATTATGATTGTCAGCAAACTGGCGAGGGAATAAAATACATTTGGTTCCCTTTCCAGTAGATTACTTGGAGAGCAATTACCCTCCGTAATATATTTATGGGGAAAAATATAGTTACATGTGTCCGAAAAAGGCGTGTAATGTTTATGGCATATGACAGGTAGTTATTTCCTTTGGATTATCACAAGCAATTTTCACAAGCAAACTTTGTACTCAATTTTCCCATCGCGATCTTCGATAAATTGATTTATGTTCCCCCAGAAGACCCCCATGGGGCACAGAATTGATAGATTTTACCTTGGTTTTCGACATTTAGGACACAATATGTAGTTCTGAGCTCAGACTCTGTGTTCTCTAATGATCGTTGTATGATGCGCTTGCATTTTTTGTGGACATATTCGAGTCCGTAAGCCAGGTTTATCTGGATCCACAAGGAATAACTATCACTATCTTGTGCTGTAATTAAAATTTTACTGCTTTTTAATATGAATATCAATAGCAAGCCATTTGTGCCATTTCCACACATGAACTCATTTCTTACTGAAAGTGAACTTGTTGTCGATGAAGAGATCCTCTAGGTGACGAAGCACCATGCTGTTACTTCCAGGCAAAGAAATTCCTCTGTACCTTGCTTATCTACAACAAACTCATTATAGCCTCATCAACAATTTTTTGCACCGAACGTATTTGAAGAATTGCTTTATCGATTGGATACATGATTGGGATCTGAATTTTCTCTACAGCAACTTTTATGACGTGATCTTGATTCATTGCTTGCGTATATTTAATTATTCTTGTATAACAAACTCCATTCTGAGTTTACCACAACGTTTCTAGTAGTAATTTTGGTTCCATACTTATCTCTTTACTAGAATATGTGAGTCTATACTACCATTGCAACGCAAAATTCATATCCAAATTTGTCTAGTATAACAACTAAGTAGTTTACAGCTTTTGAATTAAAATGCCATCAACTTATAATATAGTTTAAAAGAGTGCTAATTCCACTTACAATCATCGATGAGTGTGAGAATGCGTTTTCAAATTTACTTGACATCTACACGAATTGTAGAACAGACTGAATGTGACTCATGACGTAAGGGTTGCGTTTTCCAGAACACAGCCCATTGTAAAATTGTTAGCGTCGAATCATGTCGTTGAGCTGCACTGAAAATGTATTAGCAGGGGCTTGTCGTTTCTGGGATAAATAGTATAAAATTATATAATATTATAAATATAAAATAACTTTACTGTTCTGTTAATTTGCCATTAGTTTTGTAAGGAACCTCGAATCATCAAATAATAGTTAGGAAACTTCCAGTTTAACTTTATTGAACAATTTACGAATCACTGATGTAAAGAGCTATGCCGTTTTATCTAGCACCACACCTTCATTCATAGTATTAAGTTAGCGTCGTGGTACTTTGTGTGCTTACCTTTGTTGCGGCAAAACGTCCCTCATATACGTAAAGAAAACTCCATTAGAACCTTGTTCTGTGTATTCGTTGTGTATTCCAAGGCAGATTCTAAAACTGTACTGAAATGCCTGAAACATATACTTCTTTCAAATGTTTATCGAATGTCATTCATGCTACTATCAAATATCACACTTCTGCAGTTGCAGCATCTTGGGCCATATACTCCCATTGCTTCTACTACGAAGCATTCTCATTAAGATGCAAAAGCCAGAATAAGGAGGCCCTAGAGAAGATTTCTAGCATTGTAGTATCACAAATGGCTTACACGCTTATAAAAACACTGTCGGGGTATTACAGATATCATGCACCTTCAGGTAACTATAGTTTTGTAATTTTCCTCTTCTCATACCAGTGTAAAGCTGGCTTTATTAATCACACGTGTTTGAAATTATCTGGCAAGATGTTTCATGAGGGAGCATCTTCTGTTTATCTTTCCTCAATTATCACCTCTTAAATAAAAAAACTAACAAGAAATGTAACACTTCCATGGGACAGCAGCCTGATAACCCCGATTAGTTTAAATTGTAGATTGATGATAGCTTTCATATCATATGCCGGGCTGTAATAGTGATACAATTAGCTTCTCTGGAACCAGTCTATACCAACAAAGGAAGACCATTGCTTCATAGACTAAAAGATATTCCACTTTCAGTGGGGCTTTTCTACCCCAATGTGCATCACAAATTATGGTCAATCCGGCAAAAAGTCAACAGGTTCCACAGCTTCAACGTGCACTTTCAATACGATTATGTTTCTCAAAAACACTGCTGTGTATAGCGTTTTGTCCTTTTTTGCGACCTCATTCTGACCGTCTGACCGACAGTAATATTTTCGTTGATTCATACAAAATTTATGTTTTTTCGATTAGTAAATGACGTGTGGTCACCTCCCCTGTGATGCACTGTTATTAAAATTTTCTTTTAAATTGTATAATTTTTATTAAGCACAGATTAGCCTGTAATGGGAAATCGTTAGTAGTGAGTTAGGAGTACATTTTATGTTGTGCAATGAATAATTTCTTGATACATAAAACTTCATTACTTGTTATCTTTACATATGAATATATACATAAGTACTCGGGCAGACACATAAGCAATCATGAGCTACATAGTATAGAACTCAATAAACATGAAGTGCTTTCGGCCCTGGCGTCGATCGAACCCAGGATCTCCCATACCGAAAACGAAGACTTTGCCATTGCACTAAACTGAGCAATAGTACAGTTGACAATCCGGGAAGTCAATCCCGATTTCTCGCCACTACCAGCAACCTTAATTTTTGTTTCGCTATTAGCTTCATCAGTGCCAATTTCACATATAGAAGTACTCAGGCAGATGCTTCTTTTCAGTCAATAGACCGCAACCTTGTTCTTAATACGGATCCCTTCCTGATTAAAAGAACCCGAGTATCCTTCAACATGTGCGTAATATTTCGTTAAAGGGTTCAATTCATAATTTCGCCGATAGGAAAGAAAATTGCATTATCTCGGTCTGTTTTACGCTGAATGCGAGGCTCAAAACAGTAGTTAATTATAGTGTACTGTATTCAATTTTAAATATGTTACGGACTGCTATATCATCAATTGCGGACTTCTAAGGAATTAATGGGCCTGATAATATTGACAACTTTCTTCCTTCCTTCCTTCCTTCCTTCCTTCCTTCCTTCCTTCCTTCCTTCCTTCCTAACCCTTGATAAAACATATATTAAAACCCACCAGATGCCATTTCCCTACATATTATTGTAGCATAGATAGATCCCTCAACTTTTCACACTAAACTTGTTTCTTAATAAGTTGCAATCTTCAGTTTCAACCTATTATTTTAATGTAGTCTAGAGGCATATAATTGACTTCTTATCTTGATTGCTTTCTTGTAGATAAATAATGAGCCTTACCGTTGATCACATCATTCTCTTGTCTTGAATTTGGAAAAGAAAACTATAAACAAAGTATACTTAGCACAGAATCCTCTTACTAAATCATTAGAGGGAGAGGGCGCTGTGCCTTTTAAGAGCTTAAAGTTGAAACAAGGAGGTTGCGCTCCCCACCCCTTTCCCCTAGGATTGCAAATCTGCTCTTCAGGTCTACATTGGCATATTTATCTGTGCACTATAGACCTGAGACCAGAGTCTTGATATAAGATGAAAACTGTAGGTGCCTCGTTGGCTTTTCCTTTAAATAATCTGATGTATTTTGAATATAGAGAATTTGTAAAAGTAGAAGTGGAGAGCTCCTTATGAGTACCTCAAAGCAACTACACAAGTTCGATGGCCATGAAACAGTAGTGCGACGTGTCGAAAATATGTCGACACATGATATTTATGAAATTTTACATGCAATTTTACAGCCTTTCGATAAAAGAATACTTAGGTCATTATTCTAGATTAAGTTACTTTATCGTGTCTAATTTACTACATCGATTTATTTGAAGGAAGGACCTTGCTCATTGTTAGAGAAACGGTAAAGCGTGTTGACCACAAAAAACTTTTGAATGTCAAAGAAATTGTCTATCTAGCAAATAAAATACCCTATGTCCTGGTGAAAGCCTTGGTTTTTTGATTTTGAAGTTTTTAGGCGGGTCTTTCTTGGAGCGGGGCTTTGGAAAAATTGTTTACGGTTATAAGTTCCCTAGATTTTTAGTTTGCAAATATGTACATGGTTGGCCCAGAAACTCACACCATCTTGCAACTCAGCACACATATGCAAATCCTATAGTTGCAGTATTAGATTTAACCTAAGAGACGTAAACAGTATGAGCAAGAGTTAATGTAAAAATATGCAAGTAGAATACAAGCTGGTTTGGAAAAATATAAATTTTTGCGATAAAACACCCCTACTTTCAAATTTAGAGGATGCTTTTCAGAGTAGATCCTATTTTGAGAAGGTTCTCTGATGAGAAGATCCTACTATGAGAAGGCTAATCTTTGAGAGTGTGCTTCCTGAGACTATTGTTTTAGTATGCTGACGTTATGATTGAGGTTTTCGTAAAAGTATTTCCTTTTCTCTGAACACAAATTATCACCTAGTCTGACTGATGGTCAGATCAGGGTACAATTAGAGTGCCACCCCCATCCAATGACTTGTAAAATGCGTCAATCGTATAAAGAGAAGATAATACGATGATGCAAACTGTTGTTTTATTACTAACTCCTAAGCAAAATATAATGAGCAAAATACTCAGGATATTAAATTGCAGGACTTTGATTATATTTTTCTGCATCATTTACTTTTCGTTTCACCCTGTCCTTATTATTATTTATTCAAAGATTTTATTCTGTATGTAGAAACACTCTTAGAAGTCGATCTATTTCTTTCTTTCTATTCTATAGTATATTTACAAACGTTAGAAAGGGTGCATGCCTAGCTCTTCAATAATTTTCTAAAGATAACATTTTTATGTTTCACATTGTAATTGTTTACTTTAGCAACACTGGTAATAAGGACTACCTTATCATGCTTGCATTGCACCGTTTACTGGGCATTGTCTTCGAGGATCTAGGACCCAATCTGTGGGCTTACTAAGTTGTTATTTTTGTCACCCAATAATTTTACCTTTTGTACGGCACTAATTCTATTGACTTGTTATTCCTGTCAATGCAAAAATGTTCAATCACCTTGATTATTGGTCCATATGGCATATTGATCAAATAGAAGGTGGTGGTCTCTGAACTGGCATCTGTCCATCAGAGAGGCCTTTAGACAGATGTAACGATAAGTGCTTGCAATGACCGATCTTTACTGCAATAAAGGTGGCAAAATCTACTTAGATGACCCCCTAAAAGACCCCCCAAAATTTTGATAGAAGTTCACTTTTGCCATTTTTTCTGTTATGTACATTATTTCCTCTTCCAAAATTATGATTATTGTCCGACAAAGCAAAGCGCGCGACGACACTCAACTAGTTGTTATTCTTTCTCATGACTCCCTCCCCCCTCTCACAAATTTTCAACGAACGTTTCTGAAAAGTCACACTTTTTGTTCTCAGCCTTGGCACTAATATCTCCCCCTTTTGCACATGTAACGCTTCTTATTTCAAATGTTTCCAGTGGTTTCTAAGATCCCTGTAAAGTCCCTCGGTAATTTTTCAACATCAATAGCTTGAAACTAGAGGTTGCTGTGGCCTTTGCTATGAAATATGCGGCTAGTAAGCTCCATTTTACATTTGTAGGCCCCATAGCTTGGAAATGGAGGTCTCAAAATAGGACATGCGCATTTCAATACATACGCATATAGACATCCTGAGGCTGCAATAATAAATTTCCTTTGAAAGATAAATTACTATGTAGGCCTGTTTCTTAAGTGCGAGCTTGTACACGTTCCGTATCTTTAGCTTTGACATGTTATTCCTAGTTGTACCTTCCCATACCAAAAGACCCATTATGTTCGTGTATGCTTGTGATGCTTGTCTTCCACAAGTTGATGAAGTATTGTAGTAAGAATTGACACGACAATTTTAATTTCTACAGCTTTAGCTGACATTATTGATTCATGACATACAAACGTACAAAAGTGAAGAAGGCTACAAGAAAGGAAATTACATTTCAACTTTAAGTCCAATGATCATGTCCTCAATAAAGCTTATATCAAGTATTATAAATTGAGATGAACAATCAGGCAATAATTATTGTTATATTGATTCATCCCCTGTCTATTTCATTTAGAACGAGAAAACGATGTCAGAAGTCGATGTCAAATCAGTAGATCCTATTTACATAAAAGACATGTTGCCTCTATACAAGAAAGTTATCCCGCATACACCTTGATTAGTACTTATATACAAGCACTAAAGCCATCATGTCTCTAATTAATAATCTCTCGCGTCAAGTTACATATATAAACGTATCTTTGAGAAACCCTGATGCACGATTCACTTGCGGCTATTCAGTCGTGGATCTGACCACATAAAAGAACCTTCAACAAAATAAGAGAAGCAGAGTTTTAAAAAAAAGAAGATATTTACTTAATCTAGGGGTTACTCTATCTTTTGTGGCTATTTTTATTACGGCAAATACCTAAAAAGTATTTAAACGAAACAGTATCAAAAAGGAATGGTAAACAAATGTGAAAAATATAAGACTGGTTTTGCTAAGTTTATTAACTCCCATTATAATTTCCCGAGTTCTAGGTACACCAGACAGCGTATGTAAACTTTAGTGATAAGAAAATTAAAATTGTTGTACTATCATAAAACATCGATATGTATTTATAATTAAAGAATACTTTAATTAATTGGGATAAAATGATATTTACCCGTCAACGTTATCCATATACGTTCATATAACGGGGATTTGATCGCGTTTCAACGGTCGGAGAAAAAAAATACTTCATGCAGTTTAACGCTGTAAAATCTCTCTCATTACTTATGATACCAAAGTTCAGAATTGTGGTTATCAAAACGTCCTCTGAGATATGCGATAAGTTATGTACTAACACTTGATACCAATTTACAAATTATAGCAGAAATCGTTTATAGTTACACAAGTGACACTATTAAATGACAAAGTTGGTCAAATACATATATTTAAGTAGATAAATTTTAGTTGTCCTGATTAGATTACAGTGAGTATTCGAGAATACCTGACATATTTCTGAAAGTAATCCAACAGCCAAAACTGGACAGTATAAAGTCTTTCACTGAAGCATTGTATAGTTCAATCAAATCCCAATGAATTACTGCATTGTGACAGCTTGTGGAGAAGGAATTGCAACAGCTTTCCTGACAGGAAATTCTTGTACCTTCATGAAAAGCTGTAATCGCGTGCGGAAACTTCCTACAATTTCGCTTAAAGATGTCTTGAACGTAGTGTGTTTCATAGCATAGATGAAAGGGTTCCACATGACACTAGACTTGGCAAATATTGCAGGTATCGAGGCTGCCACTGGTGGAAAATGTTGGGGTCCCATGATTATTGCAAACAAACAAAACAAGGAGTAAGGCAACCAACATATGACAAACGCACCGACCATAAAAGCTATAAGTCGTATTGTTAATTTAATGGCTGAATTTCGTCGTATTATGTTGTTTAGATTTGCTTCCATTTTGGACAGCACTCGACTGTGACTTTGCATCAGTTGGACCATTTTAATGTACGCATAGACAATAACCCCTAAGGGAAGGCAAAATTCAGTTAACATTAACACAACGTTGTACGTTACGTCGTTAAGGTTTCTTGAGACCCAATTTGGTGCACAACCGGTGTTCAGTCCTTCTAAAGTATAACTAGACCATCCAAGTAGAGGAAGAGAAGACCAAAGTAATCCATACAAGAGAGCTCCAATTGTTAAGAAAAGCTGAGTTGAAAATGTCTTTGTATCTTTAAACACATTATTTTTTATGACTAAATATCTTTCTATTGCAATTACCACAAGGTTAGATAGACTGCTGACAGACGTAAAGTGCACCCAGAATCCATAAAATTGGCATCCAGCGTGGCCTAATTGCCAGTGCCCTTGAATATATGAAGCAGCATGAAGAGGTCCTGTTACCGCAATCATCGATGCATCACACAAGGCAGTGCTTATTATGAGGATGTTAATTGTTATGCGGTTGTGCTTGTAGATTCGGATAAAGATATACACGACAAGTGCATTTGCCACAATACCTACAATGGTGATGAATATTATAATCGCGCAAAGTATGGAATGAACTGGTGAAGAACTTGTCTGCTTTCCATCCTCAAAATTAGAAACGTTTGAGTTCATCGATGAGTTTTCAGAACTCATTGTTGCTAGAAAGATATCACTTTAGCAAACAGGATGTAGGATTTCCAAGTCATATAAATTACTATCCGAGCTTTAATGATAAAATATTGTACTTCAATTTAATTCCAACAGATGAGTAAGTGCCATTAGTAGGTTATTTTCTTAGCACTGTGATCCATAGAAGACGCCCAATGGCTTGCGATATCATAGTCGCCTAGATTTCCAAAGCCATCTGTTCCTTCTGTAGTTAATAGAAGTTGTCTCTGCAAAATGGACCATGCTCGAGTCCATCAAGCAATCAAACCAATGAAGGCTTGCATTAGGCAATTGTTTATTGGAAAGACTGTTCCTATTAAAGAGAAAGAATACATATCAGTCATGGAAATTTATAAAGCAACCGTTTAGCTCTTAACTTTCAAAGAGAAACAACGAGCATAAGCAAAAGGATATCTCCTCCTCTGTAAGGATTCCACATATTACGTAATACATATCAACTCGGGTTTTGCCCAATCGGAAGCAGGATTAACCCTTAGGATCGGTCTAGGTGAGCCATTTAGGTATCGTTTTAAGGTGTCACAAATTATATTGATACCTGAAAGAAGTATATACTGTAAAACGTTTGAATTTATTCAATCATGGATATGAAGCGAATCTGAAACATAATCTGTTAATGATTTTAAAATTTTATCAAAGTTTTTATGTCATTATTTATATATTTCGATTCTCTTCAATTCTCATTTAAAACTATTATGTTGCATACTAAATGGCTTTAGAAATAATAGGCATGTAATGAAAGAGCCCATTACATGGTTCCATTTTAAGGCCTGTCTAATTGATGACTAGCTAAGAACTGCTTCTACCATTGATTACCTTTAGGGTCTTTTTCTCAACTAGGTTAGTACTCATTTTTTGAATAATATCCAAAGACAAAGGACATCCTAATAAAGTAGGAAGATATTGCCATCCTCCGCTCTCGAAGTTCAATATAATTTTATTTCGTATTTTCTCCCACCAAAGTCAAAGTTTAGGAGCTCGACCTTCTTCGCTTACAGTCACTTTCCCAAGGCATAACACTATGACTGTCGGTTTAAAGCAACCCTACTTATCTAGTTGAATTCTATTTCGACAGACTTCCCTTTCAATTCCCTTTTCAATGAGATATTATACATAAGTCACCCGTGAAGTGACGTCATAATGTGGTCACGTGATCCATATTTTGAAACAGAAATAGCTTCAAATGAATTCAGGTGAATTTTGCATCCACAGTTTAAATATTCTTCCATTTATCATTTTGTACGTGTAGTTGTGGAAATCTTTCTCTTTTCTACAACAACAGGGTCAACGTACATCATATAAAGGAAATAAACTCTTCAAAGTACATCAAAATCTGCAAAGAGTACATGAATACAATATATCTATCCTAACTTAAATTTAAGGCAGTTTTTTAATAAGAGAACTGGCCGCCAAACCATGGGGAAAAGAGTTTCATCATCTTTAAATTTTACCATGAAAAATATATCCTTCTTGGACTTTCTAGAAATTAATAACTCTGATGTTAAGACAAGTGATATGAAGGCTGTCCCATGACAAGCTAACTACATTCAGTAAAGGTTAATCTATCTAGAGTTTCTGTTTAGAGTTTTTACTCCAGTGACCAATGTTCTTTATTTACTTCTGGATAACAAAACATGTTGCTAAATATAACTCAGAAAACTGCGGTATGGGCTTACATGATATTTAACTATACTTAACCAACAAAATAATGGTAGAATATTATTTAGCCCTGGTCCATAGACTGCCATACCCAAACAAGGATCAAATGAGTGGTCTGGGTGTAAATAATTAATACTTTAGTACTTAGTGCTATGGAAAATCGTGACAGTAGGTGGGCATATCAATCAGTGGGGCATGGCCACCGAATGCTTCCTAGCTACTGGCCTGAATTAACCTTATTATCTGTCTTGACTACATGTCACTTCTCGTGAATAGAGATAAAGTGTTATATATTTGATGTTTTAGGACAGAAATTGTGTTTTTGATGCTGTGCAGAAAGTGTGGAGATGAATCACATTGATGTAAACCGACTTCGGACAAACACCATCAGCCCAAACACGCTACTCTGCGAAGAGTAACGGATTCACAAATTCATCGTTCACCTCTTCATGTTTTTCAACCTTTCTGAGCGGAGACTTGGTCTAAGTAAGTACTCTCTGGTCTCTTATAGACGGGGGGTTGGAATAGTAGGGAGGGCTGGAAAAAATCTCTAGAATTAGTAGCCGGTTGGAATAGTAGGGGGTTGGAAACAAAGACTTTCCTTACTTCATGGAAACAGGTTTAATGTATATATATGTATAGTTAATAATGCATTTCTTGAATGTAATTTATACAATAATAATGGAGCTACAATGCACTAGCAAAGAACTTTGTGTTTTTATGTCTTGTTTGATGGATGTTCTGCTTGGAACTTTCTGTCAAAATTAATAAGTGGGGGTGGGTGGTGGGGGTTGGAATAAAAACGTCCTTGGTGGAATATTTTTCCAAAATTTAACAAGAGGGGGGGACGTCTATTAGAGACCAGAGAGTACGTTGTTTTCTATCCAAAGATCAGCACCGTTATAAAACGTTCTCTTCACCTAATGGACTTTGCTTCTAAAAATTCCACGAGAAAATCTACTTTTGATGAAAGCATCTATCATTACAGGGCCATTTGAATCACGGGGTTTAAGAGCCCCCGCTTCCTCCAAATTCTGTTACAAATCAATACACTCCCACCACTTGCTTTAGACAACATAACCATTATAAGATGTTCACTCACATCACAAAGACTTGATTGAAAAGATTTCCTGGAATCGAGAATTTGCACTATGAAATGAAGGGGTCACATGTACTTACTTTTGCTGCAAGGATACAAATCAAGTGCTACTTTGTTCATATTCCTTCAAAATTTCGACGGCTTGCATTATATTAAAGTAGATTTAGTAGTAAAATATATAGAGTATCCATTACTTATACAATCATGCACACTTAATGCCAAGGTTAAGTTAAAATGCTTTATATAAAAACCTTACTGATATCCAAAAGATGGAAGGATTCACACTAGGTTGAGTTTGATACCAACTCCTAAATAAAATGTTGACACAAGTAGATGCATTCGCTCGTGTCTGAATTTTTGTGGCAAATTCTGTGTATGTTTCCAAGGATTTAAAGAAATAGATTGGCTTCCATCGAAAGAAAGATCTAACAAGAGTTTTTGCTGCCACAGAATGTTACTTTTTCAAACATAGGTTCCAAATAGTTGACTCTCAAGACTTTATCACCTTTATTACTGCAGCTTTTCAGTTCCTGATGTAAACAATTTTCTCCACAGCAAGAAGGAGGATATGTGCTATGCCCTTCATCAATTTCACTCCCTTGGTTTACATAGCTGTGGAGAGCAAAATTTGCTAATTTATGTCTTAACAGAGTCCCTCATGCTTCTTACCAACTGTTTGAGGTGCGAAAACATGCATCTTTACGTCATCAAAGGAAACAAGAGACAAGGCGTACTTACGGGCGTACGGCATTTATTGAAAACTCGAGAGCGTTCAAATATAAAGACAGCGATTTCATGGTACGTACACTTTTACTCGCTAAATTTTTATTTTGATGAGTTTTGTAAGAAAATGTTGGAATAAAGATTGTTGGAAAATAAATTTGTGTATATGTGATTACAGTAGTCACAATTCGCTACGCATGCGTTCAAAGCACAACGCTATCTTCTTCGTTGTGAAAATGTATGGCCTTTTCAATTTCAGCAGCGGTTATGTATATACTACGCACGTTGTAAAGAGAGTACAAAATGGTCTCTCTAGTTGTACTTATTTTGTCAAGAAATGTGTTTTCGCACCTAAAATGCAACGATTTGTTTATCAAATATGGTTGACTTCCAGCTTGATATTCCCCTTGCCTATGGTGATAGTCATACCAACGAGGCAATGTGTTGTCTAATTTGTACAATCCTCTCATGGAAAGCTCGAGAAGAAGTAGGTAAAATATGAAAAGACGGTTTCTTTGGATTATTTCTCGACATGGAAATTGAAAAGTTCTTATGTTTAGTCTCTAGGAAAAATCCATGGTGCCAGACAACTTTGGAAAAACAGCAATAGAAATTTTGTTTAAGTCAAAGGCATTCCGTAATCCTACAGATGCTTACAAACAGAATACTATCGTTGGTACGGGATGATAGGAGACATACTAATTTACGTCTTCTCACGAGTGTTGAGCTATGTCATATGCATGTGATGTCAAGTTTAGGGACCATGCTGGAAACGTAGTCTGTCTACAAAATCTTGACATAAAACAGTAAGATGAGTAATAAAACCTATAGAAATTATACCAGTAATTAAATTCCAAGCCAAATGAAAATTGAAAACTCAGATTTCATGTCATAACAACACTTCATGTTGAGTTGTTTAATTAGACACCTAATGTCAACCCTATATAACATAAATACAAATTGAAAGATAAAGTTACTAATACGCCTTCTTAAAATCAATATCTCCTCAATTTTGCCAAGGTCCTCTTTAAAAGAGAGTTGAAGTGTAGATTTCGAAATTCCCAACCTCTAACTTATAAATGAAATTATAATTGTAACTAGCGAAGTAAATTATGGAACAGAAGTTACAGCCTTCGATATCTGGATCCTAAATTGGCGTACATGATATTTTGGAGCGATGAACATTTCGGAAAACAAGATTGACCCGTTTGGAGGTGAACTCTCTTGTGTATAGCTAAAAGTATGGATTTATCACTACCAATTACTTCTCGGCTTTCCCTTTCATTTTCCATTCCCAATTATAAAGCCATAAAAATGTGTTTCTCTCTTTCCTCTTCCTACATGGCTTCATTGTTTAAACTTGGCAAGACAATTTGTCAGCAATTGTAAAACGGTTGCGTAGGGGTAAACCTGCGGGGTAGGGACAGGAGACCAGTAGGAACGTAATTCTTAAGCTAAAAATGCCTTTATCAAATAAACTTTACCTTTGACTTGATAAACAACTACCCAGGAGAACGATTGCGCACATGAATTGCTGCTGAAACCAAATTACTCCTGAGACTCCCTTGTATGAGAAATTTTTGCTCCCAACGACGGGTACGTCGTCTAGTTTTAGTAGAAGATCAAGTATGTCAATTACTTTATAGTCCCTCTGTCATTCATTTCGTTAGTTGTAAACTTCAACTGACTTCGCTTTTCTCAGTTTACAAACGCAACTTGCAAAAGATGAGACCGTCGATAAATAAGAAAAGTGAAAAGTTTAATTTGTACCACCAGGGGGAAATTTAGCGATGAGAAAGATCTAAGAAGATGATTTCGTAGTGTTTTTAATAGCCTTTCCACACGTAGTATCAATGATGTTATAATATCTACTAGCATTCACGGATATATAGTGAGGTTGTCAATGCTTAATAAAGTGGGCCAGACAACTACATAAAGTCTAAAAATGTAACTTTAGCTATTAAAACTAAATGAAAGCCTTGATTACTCTTAACCTTATCGTCTTGTGATGATAGAAAAAATAAACACACGACACAATTTCAAAATTTTGAAGATAAGTCATAACAGAGGAAACAATATCATTTATTTCTTACGATTGCCTTTATCTCTACCATTTGAAAATGCCTGAAAAACATAAACATAGCATTCAATAGGATACTTAAATATCTCGATATACCTTGTATTCCGTAAATACGACGTCAATGTACGAGTTGAAACTTAACCAATGTACGCAGGTTCTGTTCATTTATCAACTTTTGATGAAGTCCAATAGAGGCTATGATAAAGATTTCTAAATAATTCAATCAAATTGCACATAACAACACAGGGAGCCAAAACACTTCCAACTAAAACCTTGATGACTAGTTAACCTTTTCCTTACTCAAATAACCAGTTTACTTTGCTGAATCACTTAGAAAGATATTGATTCCAGAGAATTCAACGTAAAGTAAGAATACATTTTGCAGTTGATTAATGTAATAGAAGTGGATCGTAACATGCCGTAGAAGTAGATGGAGCTGAAGAAACTAGTTTTCGTAAGACATTTAATTGCAAATTCTTAAGTAAATTTAAACCGTTTCTACAGAGGGCCGACGTTTTGTTGTGTACTTCTTCTAAAACTACCATCCTAAGTGTATACTTATACAGATCGCCTCATTTTCAAGAAATGGATAACCAACTGTTGAATATTATTTTCAAGAAACTAACATGGTTACTTGTACGATATTCCATACGTTTTTTACTGCACTGTGTTTTTCTTGTGATAGCCTAATCAAGCTATAAAGTTCTGAAGTGTGACCTCTGCAATGCGGCTGCTAGTTATAAACTGTTTTAGTTTAATTGTAGGCTCTCTATTGCGTTTGTACATTTTAATTAAACATTTTAAAAAAGTGATGGCTGTCATTATTGTCAATAAGTCAATTATCATCCTTATCATCCTTATCATCCTTATCGTCCTTATCATCATCATCATCATCATCATCATCATCATCATCATCATCATCATCATCATCATCATCATCATCATCATC
>JAAAKL020008065.1:0-16274 GCA_010016065.2 Carybdea cf. marsupialis auct. non (Linnaeus, 1758)
ACGAAGGCGGTCGATGAACTTTAACTTGCATATAAATTCAGCTGCGAGCATTTTTGGATATTATTGTTGTTATAGGAAGTGACTGTTTTATTAATTAAACTGAAATCATTGGAAGAGACATCGTTCACTTCTGGGTCTGCTTGATTTGGCCATCCAAACCGACTTAAAGACAACAAATTAGTAATGGAAGAATAGCAGCAATCGGGACCCTTTCCAGTGATTAAGGGGCACCATTTACAAGCAGTTTATAGACGGGGAAAGTATGGGAAGCTGTACATTTGGAGACTTGAAAATGTTGCATAGAAATATCATTGCGTAACCGGTATTTTAGGAGCAGAAAAAAACCAGATTAGTAACGGAGTCGAATCATTTGACGATGCAATAAGTGGTCATGAAATATTACTTTAATACAGATTCGTAAGCACCGTAGGTACATATAACGAGTCTTAAACTCTGTATTCCTTTTCATATACGTAGGTCGGTTTACATTGATATATTTTGTCATCTGTTCAACGTCCGCGGAAATCAGCGAGTAAATAATGTAACGTGATAGAATTTCGGAAATGAGTAGGATTATTGATGGTAAATGTTTATTTAAAATGTATATCCTACGGCCGGTCGAAGCCATTTGTTTTGACGTCTTTGTAGTCCAAAATAGTTAGTAATTCCAGAAAGAAAATTTGGCGAATTCGATCCTTACATTTCACTCGTTCACAGACTATAGTCTCTAAATATATATACTGATCAGTTCGTCGGGAACCATTTTGGAATATTGCCCAAGTTCTTGTCGATATAGCATGTGTTGCTATCCAACAACTACATAAATATCTTTTTAATTGTTAAGGACATTGCCGTTTGTTTGGAACATTTGTTATCAGAGTTCTGAAACATGAACTTGGGTGCTTGCCGTGGAAAGTAGACGAAGTGGACGTGTTATCCTTCATCCTTTATGAAGGTTATAGAGAATTTTCATGGCCTTGATTCGACTTGCAGGTCGTTGAGTAAAACGATAAAGAGTGATACTGGTATTAAGCAATGATGTTTGTGTTCTTAGCAGACACCCAGCGAGAATCAATGTGCAGTTGAGATAAACATCTTGGTGTAGATAATGAACTCATACATGATCAAATACGGAGTTGTATTTTAAAACGTGAGACTGCTTCATCGTTAGGTAAAACACGTTTATATCAACTGCAAAGTGCACTTTCAACGATATTGAAATGGCCGGCCTTGCTTAAATGGCATGGTCCATAACAAATCCACTGGTAGGTCTAAAAAGGTGACTGTTTTGAACAGATTCACAGAAAAAACATCTATCCCTAACCTTTGTCTGATTTCCAATGCTGTGCTACCGGCGAGAGATTTACATTATTGCAAAGCCATATGCTCACAGCAGCAACCAGAAGTACATAACAGAATGAGACAGCACCGGTAGAGATATTATGTTTTGATATCATGGAAAGGCACCGTTTAGCAAAACTTAAGTCGATTTTTGGAATGAAATATTTCTTCTAGTTCACAGTAAATCAATTCATACCCTATATGACGTCATTTAAGATGGAAGGCATGATAGAGAATATCTGATAAGCATTGGTGGTGTAGCTTAACAAAACAAGAAAAGAATAAAAATGTCAGTGGGTGACTCTGCGGTGTAGGTCAGACCTTATTAATACACAGGACAGTGAGTGCTAGATTTCGTGTAGTTAAATTTCATGCTAGGGTGTGATGTATCAGTACACGGTACACATGACGTTGCAATTTGGGATCACTCATCTAGTTTATAGTCTTTGCACAAACACGTGAGTCCATGTTGTATGACGTCACAATAGATTTTTTCTTATCGCAACTCATTGTTTGATTGCGCATGCGTAGGTATAATGCGGTAAACACATTCTAGAGGCGGTAAACACATTCTAGAGGTGAAGTTTACTCCATCATCAAACTGCCAACTGTTTATATGCCGTATCCTTATCGCTGGTTGTCTTTATATGAGATTCATATGAGATTTACCGGCCCCGGGCTACTTATTCTTCTATTCTGTAACTTCTGTGCTTGGGATAAAACCCCGGGCATAAGGGAGGCACTGTGATGAAGATGGTATTCAGAGAAAGCTAGTTGAAGCGATCATGATAGCATAAGCAATGTACTTGAAAGATGTAACGTCAAAATAGACCAATGTTCTTATTGGCCGAGTGTGTTAACTGTCCGCACACAGTTGGCACAGAAACTCATTGATTTTATTGCTTTACGTCGACTTGGGGCTCCGGGTGCATGTATCCTAAAGCTTTTAACAGTATACATGATTGGGATAACCGTCGATTTTAGAGACGCCGGTAGAATGTTAAAGTACACCACAGAAACCTCCAGGCATCGTAGCAAGATTTGTGTAAGGCAGCGTTAATCCCGGAGTAAAACCTCCAGATAGCACAGAGACCATTAAATTTGTTAAGTGCTGTAACAGACAAGGGGGAGAAAGAGAGGCCTGCTTCAACCACAGACTTACAACAACTCCTACTTACTGCGAAGGAGACCTAAAGAGTCTAAGCTGTTACTAGAGTAAAAGCAGGTAGATACCTGTACCAAGCTATGGCCTCTTCTTGCCCCACCGTCCACCAGCCCCAATAATACCTTACGAGGGATATCAATGAATTGCTGCGAATTCCTACATTACAAGAGCTCTCCGCAGGGGAGACCATAAGAGCAATAGACTTTGTTGATCCAAGTGATGACGTAGTTTGTTGCAATGTAAAGTAATGGACAGTGATCGAGACGATGGTCATCGTAGATATTATTGTAGAAATGCTCATGACGTAAGGATGCTGTCATTGATAATCAGTATCCATATTACGTATGGTCGAGGTAATAATCTTTGCAAATTACGAAAGAGATCTTTAAGGTAGCAGTGCAACATTTAGTCTCATGGCTTCAGTAGATTGATCTTTATAGGTAGGATAGATAATGGGGGGACAATGTGAGGTTTTGAGCCTAAAGAAGAAACTACAGCCGTGCGCATCCTCTGTTTGTTTGTTGTTAGGATGCTTTAGGGATCTTTTCCCGTCTCGGCTGTCGAAGATATGAAATTATAAAGCGGTATAATCATAGCATAGTTTGGCAGTCACGCATGACTGGGTTTAATGGATTCCTTCCCATAACGGTCAATTCTACAATAGGATTATGATTGCCAAGGATTAATAGGGAGCTCGTGACTTTAAAATTCCACGTTATTTACCAAACTTAAATACGTAGAGTCAGCCCTTCTTTAATGAATAGACAATTAGACAACACTTTAGAGACAACATTTTGGCATAGAATTGGGGATTTCGAAATCATATCTGCAAAGGAAAAGGAATTTCATGTAAATGGACAGGATACTTCTAGGTATTTTATTCTTTGTAAATGTAATCATGCAGTTATGTAGGGCTTTGGTTTTGAATACGATCAATTCTCGAGGATGACTTGATATTCCCATTGGTAAGAGGAACGGGAAACCAAGGGCTGCGTTTTTTGCTAATATAGAATCAGACATGACTTTCATGTGCTACATAATGCCATGCTTAGACACTCTCTAACGAAGGAATGCCAACAGCAAGACACATGTCGCAATGGCTGCATTGTAACTCGGTGGTTGTAAGATGGTACACGTTTGGCTCGTTGGTAGCGGGAATTTTAGTGTCCACTGAAACCTTTGTATGAAAAACACGATACGCAAGTCAACCAATGGAATGCCAGTGATACCAAAACGTTTTACAGGCTGTAAAAGAGCAAGCCCTTAGTAATAATTGGGATCTAGGCATTTAATAATGTTAAGAAATATGCCTTCCATCCCCTTACGCCCTTATGGATACTTCTTTCCGTTACTCCCCTATGGTAATACCCTCCCCTTACACCCCTATGGGCACTTCCTCTCTTACTTACGTAAGAATTTACCTCGTTTCAAAAAGAGAAGTAAGGGTCACCTTTGATATCCGAATTATCTAGATTAAAAATCACTAACTGCTTTGTACTCTACCCCCTATAATCAACAAAGAGTCATACAGTAGGAAATTTGTGTTATTCGAATTTTTTAACGTATGTAAATAGTGGTTTTACAGCGGTGAATCTAGGCCAAGTCGGTTTGAGTATTCGATGCATGGAAGTGAGAACGCTAGTCAGTTTACGTAACTCCCGAAATATCATGTATATCGTCCCAAGTTATAAGCTGGGAAGTTTTCTACATGGAACATCTCTTCTCCGATATTATTTGTTGGCATGGAAACAGATACCTTGTAATCCTTTCCTTTCCTTCTCGCCATCGTTGTTGGTAAGTCAGTGAGTTGTGCATGTCTCGAGCCAACATGTCTGGGTATCTCTATTTCTTGTTGTTCGAGGCTCTCCATAGGAGAAGATCTGAAACAAGCGCTGTCTTTGCACGATAGCAATGACCCGCAAAGCGACTATGACGTTGCCTAAAGTGCGAGCTCACCTTGATTAACTAGCCGTAGATTCTCTCGAGAGCAGGATGGTCTTTCCATAACAGGTTTTGTACTGTGCGGACTAGGTTTAGTGTAACAACCGTCCAGTCGTTGATGGAGTCTTGGATTGAGTGTCCAAGTCTCCGAGCCATAGAGCAGTATGGGCTCTACTGTTGCTCTGAACAGGTTGATTTTCAATTGATTCGGAAGTTTAGACTGCCATATTTTGTTCAGTTTGTTGCAACCTCTCCAGGCCAGGGCCTTTCGCGCTTTGAAATCTTTCTCGGAATTAATGATGAAGGACCCAAGATACTTAAAGTCAGGCTCTTGCTGGATGGTCTTACCAGTCAAGGAGATGACGGTGGGGTCTGGTTCGGATGGTATGAATTCTGTTTTGAGGGCGTTACAGTAGGGACCTACATGAGCTTCTTCCAGAGTGTGCAATAGTGACTGTGCATCAGATGTGATGTTGCAAGTCATTGCAAGGTCGTCTGCGAAATCAAGATCTGTAATATATTTAGCAATAGACCCTTGGCGTTATTCTCATCCATAGATATACGAAGCACGTAATCAAGAACGATAATGAAGATAAAGTGAGCTAGAATATCTCCTTGGAGTACTCCAGTCACGATGTCAAAATAATCTGTTTCCCCATTTGGGTGATGACTCTGGACTTAGTGTTTGTATAGAGAACTTTTATGGCCTTTAACATCTTGTACAGCACTTCTCGGATAAAGCAACTATGCAAAACCCAACATGTTGCTAATTCTATCAGGAATACCCTGCTTTATTAAAGGACTTGCGATGCCGCAAGGAGTCTTCATGTTGTTCGTTATTGTAGTAGCAGACAAGATATGTATGTTGATAAGGTGATAGTTGTGGGAAATCCATAAGCGGCAGCAGATTCCAGAGGCTATTTGTAGCTTGACAGCGAATACTTGATGTGTGAAGTAACGGCTTCTATAACTGGGGCATCTAGAATCCACGTGTTTGACCGTATAAAGAAGGGTTTGCGCTTCCTTGCATGCCTTGCCATGCCCTCCACACCTTTATCAATAATCTGTCTGTGTGCTGCAGAACTGTCCCTGCGACAGATGCCCATCAGATGGGCAACTCGTCTTATAGCATCTTAGACGGAAGCATTATACTGGGTGTTTCCCAGGATATAGAATCACACACAAAAGTGTTCACAACGTAAACTTTAGCCTGGCATTTCAGAATTCTACGGTGTTTTCTGTACATTAGCTGTGTTGGGTGCATAGGCAGTGGATACGTCAGGAATATAGCATAAAAGTGAAAAGTAACGAATTAACTAATTTTAGAGCAATTGTTTTGCTTTTACATGAGATCATTCCCCATCATCTGTTTTCTTTTGTCAGTGAATGAGGCTTGTCCATCATTTTAAGTAGCGATCTAGTATACCACATTTGTAAATAGTTGAATGGATTAGGCTGTTACTTGGTTGCATTTCTTATTCATATATGAAATCAGAGGAGGCATTCAGAATTTGAGAAGCTTATTTACTCCATGTAAGTTATGCGAAATATGCGGAAATAACAACCATTAATTTTCTGTTGTTGATCGTAGCGATATTTCTTTTACTCAATGGCAACCAAGATGAGGTTCAAAGGATATCAAAACTGGCAGGAAATGATTATGTGGAGCCAATTAGTCAACTTCTGTATAGGATTACATTGTTTATCTGTTGGTGATTTGAATTTATCAAGTCCTGTCTTGTCGTCGGTATTAATTACGTTATGTTCCTGTAAACTGTCACATCGTACTCTGCTAGTTGAATTTGACGAGAGTTTCTACAACTTCCTGGTATGAAGGTCACCCCCCCCCCCCCGTCCTCCCCATGGCAACAAGGCAATAGAGCCTGTGGCTGTAAATTTTTTTGTTACTTCAATCTTTTCTCGACGTTTGGCTCAAATAATTAAGCGCACTTTTCTTATTACTGTACTATCTAATTGAGTGGGACACCATACTTCGTATGTCAGTTTGTATATCCAAATCTTTCGTGGCTTGTCTCAACATCTTTTCTCCACTGCTCTGGCTCGAAAGAACAGAAGGTAATGGTGATCATGGGCGATTGCTAGTGCTAGAATCGTAATGACGATCGACATATGTTTTCCTCACTGTTTACGTTGTTTTCTCCTTGTCTTCGTAGCTTCAATATGGAAGAAGGAATTCTGCGTCAGCGGGAGCCGGCATCAAGAGATCAACTCGAAGGTGCAGTGAGGTAAGTGGATTGGACAGCGTTGCTAGAATTATTACTATTAATTATTATTATTACCAGCCCTAATGATAAGGTGTCACCTATCCTATCATGAATATCAAACTGAGATATTCAGTCGTTTATATTTTCAAGCAGTTATTGGCCGTCCCACTATCAGAAAAAGACACTGGATAATTAAGGGCAGCAAGGAGCATCTCCTCACCTAGAGAGCTTCACGTGTAGACGATTTTTATATTTTGCATGAATGTACATTTAATGTACATTGTAGCAGTTAAAAGTTTATATATGATAAACATATGCTCAGATGTTATAGTGCGATATTGATTGTAGACTGTATTTAATCAGGTTTTCGCTGCCAAAAATATGTTTCTTATACTCTCCAATTTATGTGACCATCGTCTAGGCCAGTGTACACATTAACTGTTGTAGAGAGGAGATGGAATAAGATAAAGTAATCGATGAAGCTCCTGAATTGGCAATGGGATCACGACAATAAAACAAATCGAAGTCTTTCGCTTCTGCAATCCTTCAGTACTAAGCGACAAAATAGACTAGCCCGTAACTTCCTAGGATGGACTAAGATAATCAAATATAAATCCTCCACGCTGCTGTCATACGCCATTATGAATCTGTACGGCGATGAAGGCTATGCGAGCCGATCTCAAAACGATTGTAATTATATCTGTCTCATAACCATTTCGAGAAGCGATTTTGGTGTGAAGTAGGCTTAAGTGTGGCGCAATAATAAGTATGGCAAAATAGTAAGTGTGGCGCAATAATAAGTATGGCAGAATAATAATTGTGGCGCAATAATAAGTATGGCAAAATAATAATAGTGATAATAATAAGCGCGGTGTAATAATCGCAATTACATTGATTAATATGGGAAATTTTTTTGTTTAATCATGTGTATGATGATTATTTTTAGCCATTGCCTGATTGTTAAATAGGAATATGATCATTATTTGATTACAACAGTCGTGATAAACCCTTTGAAATGAGTGCCAGGATTAAAAAGAAGTAGTACACAGGACCGTGAGATTTAACAATCAACGACAAATCTTTCGAATTAACAAGAATATCAGAATCATGTACAATAAAAGCTGGAAAGGCTACCTTGTAGATTGAGAAAGTTTGATGATCTTACGTCATCATTATTAATATCTCTTGTTTATCAAAACATTTTAGATAAACTTTGCACAGCATAGAAAGACAAGCAACATCCATTTCTTAGCCGCAGAAATCGATTGCCCTCATTTCTTTCCTTTGTGCTCAGTAAATGACCACCCATATTATAGATCAGCTGGGGTCAACCACATGTTTTGGATCATAATGACGACTATTAAGACCTTTCAGACATTAAAAATCAACATTAATTCCGACTCACCTATCTATCCTGCCATCGCTTGTGTTGTGTTTTGGCGTTGGTTGCTTGTTGACAGAATGACAGTCTCGAGTGTTCAAAAAGAAGATAGTACTTCGGTTGATTTGTGACTGCATAGCTTATTGTTGTTCTTTTCCACTTGTTTTCGATATAATGAAAGTTGTTTACTACTGAAGATAAGCTAAGACCTGAAGAGCATGAGATCAGCCTTACACTTCACTTTGAATAAATGTAAGATAGACAGTATCGTATACCCCATGTTCTTTTTTACACGTACTACCGCACACCCACCTGCAATTTATGGAGCTGTTATGTTTGTATTGTGTGTTCCAAAACGTATTCGATATACGTGGGTGCCACTTGCCAAGCCATGTAAGCCAGCCAGGTAATTTTTCTGCTACAGAATCTCTCTTTGAGGTAGAGGTCTGCTGAAATTCTATTATCGCATTTGTATGTTTATAGTTTACTCAGCTAGCGATAAGGGGAGGCCGCGATGCTGTTGAGAGCATGTGGGTATCATATTACTTTTTCTTCTTCCTTCGACTTCAATCCTACTGTATTTTAGAGTCTGTCACTCGAGTTAACCTTTTCCATCTTCTTTTCTCTATGGCATCTTCTTCCTTGATCCCTAGTTTCTTTAAATCTCGATCCACTGTGTCTCTTCACCGTAGTCTTTGCCTTCCAACGCTCTTTCTTCCTGTAACTGGCATCCTCATCACTTTTTCACTGGCTCTTCATCTTCTTGCCTTATCATATGTACGAGATATCTCAACCGTGCCTTTCTTGCCTTCTCGCCTATGTCACATTACTATACATTCTTCTTATATCTTTACTCTCGTTCCTTATAACAATGAAATTCTCGCAATCTGCGTTAACTATTCTGATTTCTCTTCTCTGCAGAATTCTTTCCTCCTTCTTCCTTAAACACCGTGTTGTTGCACGATACAAAAGTGCAGGTCTCAATACAATTTTGTATCATTGTTAATTTCAGTGGAATTTTCTTATCTGAAATAACTCCACTCACTTCCTTTCATTTCTGCCATGCATTTTTCACTCGTTGTCGAACTGTCTTCTCTGTTCCTTTGTGGCCATCATGTTACTGTAAACAGTCTATTACCCCTTACTTACGTGTGTGTGTCTGAGTAGATTACTGTCATACATGCTCAGGTCGTCCACTACCAAAGCTATTTAGGGTTGTATAACCGAGGATTTAGAGATACATCGGCACTACATGGGCCAGATAGCGTTGAGCATCACCACACATTATTTCTGACCGAGTTACGGCAATGCAAAATAATGTACTTATATTTTGTGTGATAGCCACGTCCAATGATCCAAAGATGCTTTATAACTGACATACCTCACAGCTCTGGTCTGTTCAAGCCTGCGTTTGATGTGGCTTTATTATCCGTTAGCTGGTGGAGTGTAGACGGACAATGGTAAGACTACGTTCATGTGTTTTTGTCATCGTAGATACTCCCCAATTTTTAATCTCGCCGCGATGCAGTGCAAGAGGGTAAACAAGTTACATAGCGTTATTAAACAAGACTGGAAACTGTCAATCGGAAGCTCGACCCAGTCTTTTTAGAGATCAGTGGGATGCCTTCACTGATCGAGCAATGGTATCCTCGTACTCAGTCCTCTAGTAAATTAATAAGCTCGTTGGCGTCGCCAACTATGCTCGTTGTGAGTTAGCATTCCAAGTCTTGTCTGAAAAACTGAGTAGGCAAGAATGGACATTACAGTTTAGCTAGCTCAGTAGGTCAAAGCTTAAGTTCGAACTGGTTTGATGTGCACGTCTTCTCTGGCTTGAAAACGACGCTTTGCAACTGTCCATCCGTCCTACCAACCATGCCAGATAACATGACGAAGTCAAGTACTTAACCTGTATAGCCTAAAAAGGGTCTATTGAAAAACTGAACTTATATTAAGGTTACGAACCTGTTAATTCTTTTATACCCTGACTCTGACCTAATCACTTACATGTATATCGACTGACAACACGCTAAGTGCTATTGGCTTTCTCAAACCTCACAATAGGTGCGTAACTAAAACGGATGTATAGCGAGGGCGGGAAGATTTTTCTTTCCGACTCCTAAAGGTCAGGGAAAATTTTTGATGTGTAAAGGATGACAGTTTGTTGCGCAGCCGAAACCTTTCAAAGAAATGTTGCAGATGCGCTTTGTTCTTGCAATCATGTTAGGTCTACTATTCGAATTGACCTTTTCTTGGTGAACGGGGCTGACAAAGAATCTGGTTTAGGTACACTGGAATGTTGCCATTTAAATTGTTTGGTGATGCAAATTCTATCAAATGGAATGGACACTTCTGATTCTCGTTGACGAATGAATATGTTGTGAATACTATCATATATTGATTATTGCCAAACCGATCTCATGAGTTACAAAATAACAACAAACTCAAAGATAGAAACTTATGGCGCTTTCTTATGCCTCGTTAAGATATAAGCAGTCAATCTTTGCCATTTTCATGTGGACCTTTGATAAGGGATGAATACTAGTGAGGACGTGACTCCTGAAGGGACTGAGACTGCCATTCTTCCCCGTGCGTGGGCATGACCCCAAATGAATACAATTTGTTATTTAATTAACGTATAGGTCACGACCGGCTACTCGCGACGTAGTACAATTATACTCTCCGATGCCTCTGTAGACATCACATCGTTTGGTTAATTTAACATTAGCTCATGTGGCAAGTTACTGCACGTCAGTTAGTCTGCGCAGTACAGTAGCACTTTTGTATTGCGGTTGGAGAGAGGAGGGAAGGCCTCTTCTTCGTGGTAATGAAATTATTAAAAGGAGGGCATCCTGAATAGACAACCTTAACAGGGCCTTGATCCAATGCAAAGGCGATTATAAAATCGGTGTCATATCGATGATACTGCGCAAAGCACGAAAAGATGGGAACGCATTGTTTCGATCAATGCCACCTTCAATGACTTAATTGTTAATGAGAATAATTTCTAACTTAATAATGCTCCAAGGTGTGATTGGAAACGTGTGCAAATGTTGTCTAGGATCGGTAAAATATATTAGGCAAATAATCAGTTCGAAAGAGAACTTTTTCTATATCGGTGCACCATCATCGACGTGATGACAGTTTTCTTTCGATGTATACTAAAGATTTACTGAAGTTTTTGTCAGTTCAGATAAATAATATCTTTTTTTTGGTTGGGAACTTGAAGGACTAATTGTTATGTTCATATAACAGTAGAGAATTGTATTGTAACGCTATTGTCGACCTATGTAGCAATGTTGCACCCAAAGTGTTATAGCGCAATGTACAGTCAATTTGGATAAAGTAAAAGACAGGTTGTCCATGGCTCTATTCATATGGACATTTCATGTAAATAGGAAGTAACCTTGAGAAAATCAACTAGTTCATTTAGAAAGTTTAAACTGTTTGTAGGAGATGGTAAATTTAAGCGTATCACTAATCATGTCAGATTATTTCGCAATGACTGAAACAAATAGAAGAAGTCAGGAATGAAAGATTGAGTAGATGAACATTGCAGTGACATCTAGGTATCGATTGCATTCTATAGCTTAAAAAATACCGCATAATTGTACACTTTTGGTTTCTGAAGTATCTTTTGCGACTGCACTAAAACTAATAATTCAGTAACCGTAGGCCTGTTTGCGATAAGCATTTGTCTCGAAAAGGAATTTTTCAATATTGCTAGGGTTTTTGAGAAATGCAGTTTCTGCGTAGGTGGCCCGTTTTCTCTGGCAAGTAGATCCTGGTCGCTTTATGCAATGAGCATCACACAGGGGACCAGTACAAATCTACAGTTCCTTAACAAAGTCTTGGCATGTGATGTTATGAAAAGGGGTTACTTAACCTGCAAAGATCAATCTGATTTTTGAAGTCTTTCATTGGCTGAGTTAATACTTTTGAGCCTAATAAAGGTGATCTTGGAGTCAATTCGTCAGGAAGCTGTCTTTTTATCAAATGTATTGGATCAGTATGGGAGTCAAGCGTCAACAGAGTGAGGTGAGTTCATTGAACGTAGGATACGAAAACTACAGTTTTCGCTATGTTACTGCGTAGTTAATACGCCAAGGGCAACCGGAGGCTGCATGTACCAAGATGAACATTGTGCTAAATCTATGCGGAAAGAAGACACGAATATTTCAGCATCAGATGTGCCGTTGCCTAGCTTCATTTGCTCTTGATTTAGTGTATATAGAGGTCTGACGTCGTTTAAGTTGTTGTGTACCTCCTTTTATTCAGTAAAATCAAATGATAGTAACAGTGTAAACTTGCACTTTGTCAAGGGAGGTCGTAATCTATTGAAGCGGACTGGTGAGGGTTTTCTATTTCTGCACCTGGCGGCAGCAGCCTGTTGATGTGTTTGGAGAAGATTCAAATGTACTGCCAATATGCAGAGCATATTTACTGAGTTCAAACTACACGAGTCAATTGTAGTTAGGAGTCATATTAATCAGATTTTGTTGAGTTTAAATTTGTGTTTCATTGGAGGTCACCACGAAAAGCAGAATGAGTGCATAAGTATTATCACCCTAGTTAGGAGAACAGAGGATGATTAAGCGCTATTGATAATTCAACCTAAATAAAGTTTTATTCTAAAATTTTCTTTTAAGGGTTAGTCTTCTTTAGTTCTTCATCCAAATTTTCTTAGGCTGACCAGCCTCAGCAATAGCTCATCAGAACTTGAACTGGCTGATTAATTTCATGTCGTGGTTTGGATTAATCGATTTCCGTACAAGGTTGTCATAGAAAAACTGTCTTAGCTTGTAAACCAATGGTTTTCTTGCTTATATGTGGACTGATTCCAGAATGGTAGTCGAGATTCTGATTGCCTGTTTTAAAAAAACTACTGTTTTTAAGTTTCATTTCGCCTTTTCGTGCTCCACTTGGATGATTTTGTGCTCCTAGGAGTGTCAGACGAAAGGGCTTTTTTGTAAGTACAAAAACCCTTTCGCCTTTTCGTGTTATTTTAAATTTATTATTTACATCACAGTTCTGTCTATTACTGCAAGGTGCCCTCTTGGAATACGCGTCCAACAACTTACCTTTGTCACGAGTAGGAAATTCAGTCAAAACCATCCCCGAGTCTGTTGCCATTAGAAATGCCATGTTAAAAGCAGAAACATGAACGTGAATGGATGGCGGTTGACGAACTGATTATCATGACTGTTAAGATATTACGGTCATCCTATTGGGTTTCTTTTTCTGTCCATAACTCATTCTTTTTGGCGCTTCCTAACGTCCTTCACCGCATAGAGACCTCTGTATAAACACCCAGAATCTGAACAAAAGTGATCGACGAAAGTGAAGGAGAGCCGCCCTTTTCTCTTGCAGTAATGAAGTAGAAGCAAGAGTAGAGAGATAAGTGAAATTGTTGAAGTTAAACTGTACAGCCGCTGCTTGTTGAGGTGGTTGCTCGAATAGATGTTGAGGACGACTCGCAAAATGATGCTATATGTATCATTTATCCTGCCTTCTACTTCCTTTGTCAGTGCTCAGACGGATGAGCGGTATACATTTCAGACTGATTCAACTGCACCTTCTTACTCCATCTGTGACTTATACAAGAGTAAGTTAATGAAGCGAATTGTTCGCTGCTCACCAATCATATTATCGAGGCTGAACTCACGTGAATTTAGATACCTAAGGACATTCTTTCTGATTTTTCTACTTTTGTAGCCTAGCTCTAACCTTTCTTAGTACGATACTCTACTGAGTTGTAGGTGTATTTAACTTATGCTATTTCAAGTAGGGCGATCTAAATAACTATCTGATAATATTTAGATGGCCCTGATTTCAAGATACGAATACAAACAGGTTTACTCTAGAAGGGGATAAGTAGAAACTTCCGCCACATTTTGAACGAGGTACCACACCGAGATCAGATTCGCCAAAGTGAGGCTATATCGCTTTTATTCAGTTTCGAATGGTACTATTCATTTTGCCTATAATTCAAATGCTTTTGTGTCAGTGTGATCCAAAAATTTGTAGGTTACTGCTGACATCCCCAAATATGCTTCAAAATTGAATGCATATATCGAATGTTCCAAAACGCGTTATGGGTAATTATGGAATGGGGATATGCTGGTAATTGACAGTAATCCAATTCACTAATAACGTGAACAGTTACAAATTTGTGTGATATTATAGAATGCTGGAAAACTGGTTATAGAAAAGTTGGATTCGAATAAAGAAACGGAGATATCATAATATTCGATTACAATTAATCGTAAGCAACACCATTCAAGTATCTAACTTGATAAAATATTTCTGCTGTTAGAGTTGATATTTAGTTTACTTTCTTAACTTTCAGAGTTTAAACTAATTGCCAAGCAGTAGCATATGGACGCGTAAGTGTTTATTAGTCGGCCTCGTGAAGTAAGGACATAAACAAAATTGTGAGCAAGGCTTGTCTCCTATACCATGCTTGATGCCTTCTTTGTGCTTTATTTAAGGTCACGAATTCTCAGTCAGTACTTCTCTTACAGTTTAATAGACTACGTTGTTCGATCGAATCTCCAAGTTCCACAAGGAACAACACATAATAACTGTCTTCCGCAGTGTTATTTCTTCAACACTCCCTGTATTCTCCTACTATATTTTTCCAACAACACAGAACAGGATTCAGGCATAATGCCACATTAGCAATATCTGGCATCGAAATCACCTAGCACTGAGGTCATGTTTAACACAAAGATTTCAGTGGAAGTACATCAAACAGTTGGATATCTACACCCAACTTAGACCCTTTTCCGCTCTACAGAAACAACAACCTGTTAAATCAACGAGTAAATGACGTGTTTGGAAGCGCCTAGTGTGACATGCGCGTGGATCTACTGTTATACTTCATCCTTAGGTGGTTTTCCTTGTTTTTGTTTAAGTCCAAGATTCACCTCCTGATTGTCGACACCCAATCGTCGCAACTTGTTGAGGAATTGCTGCACTTAGATGGAAAGTCGTTTACTTGAATTAAATAAGAGGATCGGCTGTCCCTTTTGTTTTATTTCCATCTAAACATTGATGCCGACAAGGCACTCTTGTTGCGACTCCTGGCAGGGAGCATTGATCTTACATTCTCGTATTTGTAAGACATCATACTATGCCTGAAACAAGTCATATTTGAAATTTACAGCGCTCGTTTCTTCATTTCTCAAAAGATGGCTTCTCTTTTACTACTTCATCTTGGAGTAAGCGGCAGGGAAAGCGCCCATATAATAGAAATATTGTCTCGAGAGGGGATTGTAGGCTTTCTGCAAGGAAATTCCTGTTGTCCTTCCTGCACACAATGAGGCTTAGGGTCTTACAACTATTTTAAACACCTTTACGTTGTGCCTTAAATGGCACGTGGTGTCATTGACATCTGTTGGTATAACCCCTTAAGATATTTAGTCGATCGTACATCGGCAATTCAGTTTCTGAGATGCTAGTGCTATTTTTCGAATAGGAGATTCGATGTATGAACACAGTGCACTTATAGAGTTTTCGTTCCACGAAGAGATAGAAGTATAAGAGTGGTATTACTGGTGCATGTGTTTCTAAGGAGCCTTATCGAGTGTGTGCCTAACGTAGAACTACATATTTACGCAGTTTCCAATCACCGACAGGCAAGCACAGACACACAAGAATACACATACGCACACACACGCACACACACGCGTGCGCGCAAACACATATCTACGAAGCTGTTAATCATTATTCAAGTTTTACATAAACTTTGAGGGGTTTGAGGATCCAGATTGCGCTATGAATGTTGAAAGAAACAGTTAATAAAAGGCATACTGACCTGCAGAGTCTGTGATGAAATCTATAAACTTTGGGCATAATGCAAGACTATAAGTTTACTATTGAGATTATAGGGTTTAAAACAATTTTATTTGTTTGAATTTGTGTATATAAACAGTCAAGCAAGAAAGTGATCTGTGTTCAGCAAATGGTAATGTTGAGGCATGTACAAAGATTTACTGGTCGGGAAATGCAGATATTGAAAGTATCCGTAAGAAGCTTCAAGATCTGGAGAGAGGTTGTCACGAATGATGTGAGCCAGTAGAGCATGCAGATGTAAGAGCCACAGGATAGCAACTGCTGGCAAAATCTTTAACCACCGTTTGTCCACCGTTTGCCCAACTTGTGAGCAACACGTGACCACCCTTTGCCCACCTTTGACAAATTCTTGAGCAACCCTTCCCCA
>JAAAKL020008066.1:1297-16273 GCA_010016065.2 Carybdea cf. marsupialis auct. non (Linnaeus, 1758)
ATATAGAACACTAAGACACAGCTTTTTACACTGAATGTTTTACATGCGATGTTTAGAAAGACACATGTGTTGCACACCAGGGGATGATGCCATTTCTACCCTACCCAAGCATGACCATGGTTGCCAATCGCGAATTTTAGGAAAGACTGTAATATGTTTAATAACGAGTTTTGTTTAAAAACATTTATATTGAGATCAATAATGGAATTTTTATGTTAAATTAAAGACTTTTTCATATCTCAGGGTGATCATTCTTTCCAGGCATTGATCACAATATTTGAAACGGACAGTTTAACATCAAAATTAAGAACACTGTATGATGTGGTTAACAAATTAGCGATTTAGAAAGTAACCCTTTACATGTAAGATTAAACATATAGAACACTAAGACACAGCTTTTTACACTGAATGTTTTACATGCGATGTTTAGAAAGACACATGTGTTGCACACATGTGTAGCACACGTGTGTGCTTACGTTTTCACAAATTCCGCCATGTCCGTAGAATCACTACGATTTGGATCCTGCCATTAAGCAAAATACCTACGTGCAGCATTTCCAGTGTGGGGCAATATCCGCCATTACAGTTAACAGTTGATAAATTGAGCTAAAGGCTAGTCTAAAATACACTCAGATCACACCTTAAATGGGCAATTTACCAGGATGCCTGTTAAATCGAAATCTGTGCAGACAAGCCTCATCCATTAACTACCGTTTTCCATTGGCTTACAAAATTATTCCTGTTCGTGCCTGAACTAAGGTGTTGTAGGCTGTACTTTACAGGCTTTACACAGGCTTTAACGTAAACAGCTAGAACAAAGGAAGTCGGAAACCAAGTTGTCCTCCCTTTAATGATAGTCAAAAATGACATTTAAATGATATCAAACATCACAAGTCCTACAAATGATACAAGAAAATCTTTATGATTCCTAATCTTTACAATCATTCATAACAACTCTTCGTATCCATGTGTAAGTTTTATTTAGCTGACTCTGAAGACCAATTGCCAAGTGGTCATCACGCTGCATAATAGAGGGGTAAGCTTATTACTGTTCTTTCGGGGACATAATTTGAATGTTTTGCTATAAATATCGAATTTGAAAATACTTTTGATAATACCCTATGCTTTCCGTATCCTTACTGCATCTTCACACCAATGCGTAGGTTATCTTTGATGACCTATGTAATTGATACGAATATCTACTATAGTCTGTATTTCCCAAAAGCAATAAATTATTTTCTTTTAGCCCGCAAAATGATTTAGAAATACTGGTGGGGTCCAGGTGCACGCCCTTAAAAAGTAACCCCGGTTGGTTCATCTGCATTTTCGAGCTAATTTGTACTAGCCCACAAGTGTTTTGACCGTAAACGTATTATGTCTTGCAAGACGGTTTTCTTTACTTGACAGAGTAGTGAGGTTCCTATCGGCCACATGAATAAGATGCGCACACCATTCCTAGATTTTCCTTAGTGGTACGTCCAGCCACTTAAAAAATCATATAAGCTATAAAAAAGGATCCACCCCTGCTTTTAGTAGTCAATTGACCAGTTTCGTGAACGTTAAATGATTCTCATTTGATAGAATACAAGCTCATGCTCGTCTCCTTGGGTCAATATTTGTAGGCATTCCAAAGAAATCCGGAACAACTGAATGTGAGCACCGTCGTTTCATAAGTTTGTTAAACGAATAACTAAGATTCTCTTACGGGTTTTTATAAAGGCATGAGATATAAAATAAATACTCTTGTACGTGGTGTGAATGCGGGTTTGTCGAAGGAAAAGGTATGGCCGATCTACATGCTGTGGATGCTCTCAAAACGAGCAATAGAAATGCAGAAAGAATTCTTCTTGACATTTATCGATAATTTTAAATTTTAAACACGGCAACGTCATCAAATTACTGGAACAGCTTGACATTGATGGGAAACATTTACAGTTTGTTCAACAGTCGCACTATGAACAGGGGCAGCAGTCTGTGTGAAAGGAGAAACAAGTCCTTACAATGAGATCAGGAGAGGAGTGAGAGAAGGATGTGTTTTGTCCCCTGGTTTGTTCTCACTGTACAGCGAAGCGATTTTTCAACATACTGAAAACAGACCGGGAGTCGAGACTGGAGGACATATAATCAACAATATCCTTAATGCAGATTATACGGTTCTCATACCAGAGAATCAAACTGACCTGCAAAAGCTTTTCGATGTGGTAGTCAATGAGACCAGCAGCATTGGTCTCCTGTTGAACTACAGTAAAACGGAAACAATAGTTGTGAAAAAGAACTCAGATATTCCTCGATGCAAGCGTCAAAATCATGGTCATGAGCTCAAAGGAGAAAGAAAGTTTAAATATCTGGGCTCATAAATAATCTCCGACGAAAGATGTGACCATGAAAGAAAGTTTCGGATCAGGCAAGATTAAACAATCTTTCAAAAGGTAAGAAACATCCTTGTCAATGCCAGTCATTCAGTTAAGAGAACAGAAATTGCTATCATACCTTGTACCAGTAATGACCTGTGGATGCGAGGCATGAACCGTAAGAAAGGAGAGGGAAAGACGTCTTCAAGCAATAGAAATGTAGCTCATTAGGAGGATGCTCAGAATATGTAGACTTCCAGGAGAACTAATGAAGGAGTACTGCTGGAGGTCGCTCACGAGAGAATGCTGTATAGCAACATAAGGAGAAGAAGACAAGGTGCGTTTCTTGACCATGTGATGAGATAAAACGAACGAGAACATATAGTTATCACTGGAAAGTTAAATGAGAAGGAAGGGAAAGTGAGACATCGTAAGACACTTTGAGACCCTGTATGGTTGGGTTGTGACACTGCTGCAAACATAATCCGAATGGCCAGTAACAGGGATATGTGGTTCATCATGGTCGTCCAAGCAAAAACCGTGCATAAAACATAACTGATTGACACCACAAGATTGAATCCATCAACATTGCCTAAAGATTAAAATGTGCCGAATTACTTTTACCTTGATATAATTTCCTCTCTGAATACGAATTGCAGACTTTGTAAGCGAGCATCCTAAGATTGAAAAAACAAACAACAATAATGACGCAATCATAAAGTCCATTATCAAAGCAGGCAGAGTCAATGTTCGAAAAGATATAGAAAATATAATATAAACCTTTAAAAGCTATACGTTCGAATATTTCGATCTTTCAAGGGAAGATGAGGAAGTGGGCTGGGTGTACTTCCCATTCTTTCCAAACAGTCTTTTCGTGCATTATTTGTCGTATTCATGACCTCGATATATGAAATTCTTTATAGTTTTTGGGGCTGGACGGGGAGAGCACCAATCGGTTCTGACAGGACTAGCACTTGTCACTGATTGATTCCAGTACTTGTTATATGTATGTATGTATGTATGTATGTATGTATGTATGTACGTTTTTTTGTATGCATGTTTGCATGTATGTATGCATGTACTTGTGCATATATGCATGTATGTATGTATGTATGTATGTATGTATATATGTATGTATGTATGTTTTTTTGTATGCACGTATATCTTTTGTTTATCTCTTTGCTATCACAAAAAACCCCTCGCAGTTAGAAAACCATCTACACTTACACTCAAAAAAACAATGAGAATAACAGATCAACGCCTTTACAAAATCCACGAATATCGATGAGTATAAGAAAGTTGAAAATAATATCAGACATTTATATTCATCTAATAACTTGATTTGGGCTTGAAATACAAGGAGGCACGGCACAGAATCAAATCGGAAATCATGCGTTGAAAATCAAAATTTGGTTCCTAGATACCTTCCTCGTCCCTAACTTCCCGAATGGATATACACTATGAATATCAATAACCAAGATCAAAAGTTACTTTAAATTCTAAACTCATCGCTACACAGAGAGCTAGCAGAGCCGGGTACACGAGACATACCTTTTACACACATAAAAGCACTGCAGGCTTTGCCTTTTTGGCATTGGTAGTTCTTCACGCAAACCTCGTCATCTTTGCATGGATTAGGTTCGCATGGGGTAGTAACTATCAGAGGTTAAGTGTAAAATAAATTCATTAACAGAAAGAATAAGCCAGCGGACATCTAAAAGGCTAGTAAGTACCGTTGTAGGCAAATGATAGCTTTGATCATGATCCTAAATACCAAGAGTGCATATAGAAATGAAAGAAGAAGAGAAGAGCACAGTAATGAAAGAAGAAGAGAAGAGCACAGAAATGAAAGAAGAAGATAAGAGCACAGAAATGAAAGAAGAAGAGAAGAGCACAGAAATGAAAGAAGAAGAGGAGAGCACAGAAATGTGGGTTACTACCGTCGACATAACTAAAAACGATGCAGATTAATACAGAACCACAAATAAATGATAATTAATTCAACACCGATTCCCTTAATAACTTACGTACAACATTACTGATAATTCCTGTCATTTGCTTATATTTACTCCTATTCCTTTTCAAGTTTATGTAAATCAATTTTACATTCCAGTTCTGATTTTAGTCTGCAAAATTCTCTGAAAGCGAATCATTTATAGCGATGAAAGTACAAGCTTACTTTTCTCCAATCTAGAATTAATACGTGTCTTAGCGGTATATTAAATCAAATTTAATTCCAGCAACGCATAATCTTAAGTGCCATTCTTCAAAAAATAAACGGAAGAAATACATTGACAAAGACATAAGGAAACTTTTTGTGCGTTATTAAAGAATGCCTAACTCGAAGCCTTATCATAAATTTCACCAAAGAATAAAGGTTTCCCATATCCCCTTACCCTATACAGTTGTTGTAAGAAAGTTAAAATTTTAGCTGCAGAAATATTTAGAGGACAAACTTGTTACAGAGTGAATGTTTCATCCTTCAATAGGAAAACGTCCGTGGTAAAAAAAGAAACTTTTGTTTAAAACTAAATTCAAGTATTATATGGCCGCACTAGAGACCAAATTCAGTTAAAATCATTGATGGTTAAACGACAGAAAAAATTGACAAACTGTCATAAGATGGTTACAAAGAGGATCAACAAACATAGAAATGCTACCTATACAAAAAACATATAAATTAATGAGCCTAAATAAAATTATTTACGCACCATAATGCGAGGTTCGCGTAACCATTATAAATGAACAAATACATTTATCATTAGCTTGAATCATTTGAAGTATTGAAGGCCTCTTACATTTGAATTTTGAACTCATTGTCGACGGCTTCGTAAGATCCTGCACGAAGCACTCTTTATCCTTTGAATTGCGAACCAGGAGTGAGCAGAGTTCCTGAGGACTTTTCTGGTTATTTATCGTTCCCTCCTTTAGGCAGCTTCGTAGTAGGTTTACACACTGATCCCTAGGTAAAAATAACGAAAGAGCCAAATTCGACGGTGAAGCACTCTTAGTGTCTTGGTGAAAAGGTTATGTTGTTATTAGGACTTTTCTGTTATCATTTGATTCCACGGAAACAATTATACAGTGTTTCTTTAGTCCAACTCATTATTTTACATTTGTAAACTATGTAAACTTGTAAACTAATAAACATTTGAAAAGTCTTACTTGAAACTTTATTTATCACTTAAAGCTTTCCAATTTTGAAAAATCTAACTAGCCCTGTCTTCTGTCTTGTGCCGTTTGAATTAATTCTAACATTGAGAACCCACTGTGCTCTTTTAATACTCGCACAAAGTTTTCCTTGTTGCCTAGCGATCATTTTGTTTGCAAAACCTCGTCAATCTTTGCCCCATTAGAGTGAGTCAAAGGGACATTTTCTCTGCTCCGTGCATATGCTGAATTCTCTTTCGAAAAGAACGAAAAAGTTATATTTGAAGTGAATGCAATTTGCAACAGTTCTTTACAAAGTTTCACTTAGAATAGATTGATCTTGTTCTTTGGGCTAATCAAGTCTCCATGACTCGCAGCCATTAGTGGCTGGGTTGTCTTGGGTAGACTCTTAGCAGCACTTTCACACAACTGTCCTTTATTACAGCCTACTTTGAACATTTCATGATGATTAGAAAGTCTTGTATACACTAGTTTTCTATTTGCCTTTTCTTTTATACTTGTTCGCAATCCCATTCCTCCACTAGATATATACTACCATGGGAATTAAGGCCGAAGATACGTCTTGACTGGATTGCTCTTCTTAACGAAACAGTTGAAGAATGTATATGTCCAAAGAACATTATAACCGGGCGCTTGATACATCAACGCAGAAATCAACTAACGTGTTTCCTTACCAACAAATATGAAGTCGACTGGAGTCCTTACTGCAAGGCTGCAAGGCCAGAGTGCAAGCAACTGCCTTTAAAAAAAACACAAACAAAAAGTTACAACTGTAAACATGGTAGAGAGGAAAGAGAAAATGAGTTGGTTGATGAATAGTCTGAAAATTTTGAAGCTAGCAGCTTTAAAACATTCAATAAATCAGACAACTATTCATCACAAATTTATAGCCTAGCCTAACTTTAAATGCTAGCTTTTCTCAAGGTATCTATGATCATCCACACCTCACGTCAATGTTTAACATGCAAAAAACTGTCAATTCCTTATCTCAGTGCGACGTTTGACAAACCCAATGTTTAGGTCCCATAAGGCAAACCTACCTCAGTTCTATACCAAATAAAAACTAAAAATAATTCGATAGAAGAAGACTTAAGCACTCCCACATAATATACACCTTACTCAAATTTCTGGTAGTGTATACTGCCATAATCTGCACCGTTTGGTGCCCAATCCAGGCTCTATATCCTACAGTTTGAAAGTCAAAGTTACCTGTGTTCTCGCGAATCTACATACAGTATACAATCCATGTGAGCATGACAAAAACGTGCAAAAATAAACCTGGTTTCCTAATGGCGTATAGTGAGCATGTATGGCATTATTGTTGTTTGTTTTGGTAATCACTCTGTCTTCATTTCTACGGTTATTTATCTTGAGGTCAACAGACGAAGCAACAAACCTGGTCGGTCACTAGCGTACGGATACAAAGTTTGGGTTAGGAGTTAGGGAATAGTTATAAACTACGATGTCAGCATCAGTTCATTATTACCATCATTGTGCTAACTAGCACCTACTTGGAGGTGCCAAGGCTCTTGAAACACTGCCCCCTCCCCCATGTTGTTTAATTCTATCAACATCAGTAAATGTAGATGCATAGATGTTTCCTATTAAAACGATTTAAACAACTACTAGTACTTGGCAATAATTTCTTATACAATGGCTCCACTGTGTTGAACTTTAGTTGCCAAAGCATTTTCAGAAACAACACAAATAAATCATTAGCAAACAAACACGTATTCACAATTGCTTTCGAAGTACGAAACTGTTCTAGAAAGACTTAAGAAAGCTCACCATCCGCAAGTTGTTTTTTTTTTGATAACAAGAGATCATCAAGAATACAGGAAGCGATTGATTAGTGAGGGTTTCCAGAAGCAAAGACAAGTAAAACCGAACATTAAAACTATTTTCTCGACGTTCCTGTGTTATCTTAAATCCGTTCTGCCACTCCACCTCGAGTTCCGCGTATGTGAAGCATCTTCGACCAAAAAACTGAAATCAATGTCTTATGACTGGCCAGAGAGCAGATGCCGAGATTTCAAAGACTGGAGTGTGTGGGCCCATAACCAAATTCGATTGATCCTGCCTTGTACAAGACAATCATTACATTATCACCTTGTTTGACTAACACCCTACACAGACACTACTTCATATATTAACGTTGTGCTGACAACTAAGGCGGATAAATTACGAGAGCGTTTAAAGTTGGGTAAAGTAATTTCGTACGGCAAAAGGATAATACCTTGCTCTTTGTAATTGATTTTGTCAATAATATGAACTGTTTTAGGGACGTGGGAAGAGTGTTTTTCCACATTATAGAAAGGAGGCATAAGTAAGGTTAGCGGCCACTAATCTAGGACCATTCAAATACTATCCTAATAGACGCTTAACCGTACATAATTTTTAGACTTCTAGGTTGTATAAACTTAGATAATTCTATAGTAAATCAGCCTCCGTGGCAACTAGCCATCCTATCGCCCACATTTGCATTCGTTCTTTTCGTAAGATATCCCCTTGGACAAAACATGACAAAAAGAGGTAAACAGTTAAAGTAAAAAGTAAATATCTAGTCTACTACAAAGATGTTAATGTCAGAAAATGCGTGTTTAGAGTTTGGTGGAGAAATCAAGCCTACGAGAAAGGTAGAAATGGGTAAATGTCGGATAAATATATGGAAAACTATCGTGCGTAGCGATTTCATGTACTACGTCGCGTAATGGTTGAGTGGTCTAGAAAGCGGAGACAAAATGTAGTAAGTCATCTTGTAGGAATGACATCAACTGTGTAAGGGATAGATAGGTAGGGATTATGGATGATAAATAGACGGAAAGCGAGATAGCGGCACAAAGCAGAAGGTTCTGTGTTAAGTGAGTATTGCGGGTCGGAAGACAGAGGGAAGAAAATAGTGTGCTACTGTTTAGCATACGAAAGTCGAATTCGTTGCCAAAGTGCAATAAAATAGAGTACGAATACTTCCACTGTCTACCTACAGGCAATTACTAGTACGCTATCATACTTTTAATATCGTACGACAAAAAAGGTGGCTTTGTGGCCTTTTCTAACTAAAAGAGTAATTAGGAGCTAATGTTAGTTTTGTTATCTTCTTGTTGCTCAACGAACGTCTATAAAGGCATCAAGGCATCATAAAAGCCTGAGGTTTCCCGTCCCTCTTACATATCAAACATTAAAAGGCGTGTTTTTGTTCACAGAGGATGCTACCTGATCATAAACGTACTCGAAAATATCTGCAACAGTTGGTGATAAAATAAGAGCATGATCTCAATGTACCTCAGTACGTACGTGTAAGCAAAATATTAAAGAAAAATTTAAGATTTAACCTTCTATCATAAAACACTGCCACTTAAGACGAGTGTCATTCGGGGTATTCTCGAGAAGGAGGCTCACGCAAGAGTGAACTTTAGTTTACAAATTTTTCATGACGGGGACTGCACTTGACTTGGGGTGGGGGGTTAAAATAATACGGCACCCCTGCAATTGGCGTGGGTAGTACTTCTAAAGCGAGCTTAACGTTCGGTACATCATTACGTTTGTACAATACAATAAAATATCATATGATTTATGTGCTCTAAGGTTATTAAATTTACATAATATTGTTGCAATTGTCAGTAAAGGGGGACCTGTTTACCTTCCATGATTCTGGCTTGCAGTTACGAACATCCTTGATCATCAGTTTCAACGATCTGTATGCAACAATGCCGGAACTCCAGCTTGCGAATAACGTCTTTGCTAAGTTATCACCGGCTCTGTTACAGCGACGATATAACTGCAATGGTCTGCGGGATAAAAACAACACCTCATCATACCTCCAAATACGCGTTCTACCGACTTACAGTCGTTTTCCCGAAAAGAGTTTTATGCAGAATGGAGAACAATGGGAAATGAAACTTCTCAGATTGCAGGAGTTATTAAACAGTTGTTTTTCTATTGTTTGGAATAATCCTACAGATTTTGATAAAATCTAAAATAGATCACTTGCATGTAAGATGTCAAGAAGTACCATAACTCCCACTCACAATGAGTCCCTTTGGCCTCTCGTCATTATCGTAATACCACGGTCCGGCAGCCTGTCGACGACATGCGACTGTCATTTCCATTCCATATTTTGCTTCTAGCCAGTCTGGAGAACTTTAGAATTATTGGTACGGTCACCAATACCTTTGATCAGTGCAAAGAAGAGTCTTGTTGGTCTCTGTTATATCCTTAACATACGCAGGTAAAGAAAGAACATGAGGCAAGGCAGGATTTTGTACTAGTTACCATTGGCAAATAAGACATAAAGCTTTCTACTGCGAGCATAGGCGTACTGGGTAATTTTTTCGGGGGGTTGGAGTGGGAGCTGATTTAAATTTCCCCCACAAATAGTTGGATTTATCCCCAAAACGTTTGATTTTCAATCGCAAACAACATCGTAAAGCACATCATAAAAATGATACCACACTTTATCATATATCGCGATGAAATTATTTCTTTACTATTATATATTTGTAATAAAAGAACTTTGATCTCTACAGATTAATTATTTTTTCGCTGCATGGAAAATTTGTGACCGCCCAACAAAAATTGCATTCTTTCCTCAGCTCGCACGTTTTATGATGGTAAGTGAAAAGTGCCTCAAGAAAAATGCAAAATTATCGTCAAACTAACCTTTTATTGAACTCTGAGCAGAAATTCATTTTCGTCTGACATCCAAACTTGCAAGGTTGAAGCGCTAGACAGATAACAGTGAAAAGAAACTACACAGTATAGTGTTGTATTGAAAGAAGCATAGTGTGAAAAAAATCCGGCATTATAATATATCGGCTAAGTCTTTTACCCAATAAATCATCACGCAAACCGATCATTATAATATTACTAATTTATCAAAATCAATTAATTGTTTTCGTGCCATTACTATTTCTTGCGCTCTTGTTAAAAGGTATATTTTGCCATTTGTCATTTTTTATTTAACCATTTCCGCGAATTACAATTGAAATATCTATTTACATCAGTTGCATAAATTTACAATTTCTAGAGCGTACTTACATTGCAAGTAGATAGTTTAAGACTAAGTGGAGGATAGAATAGAAATATATAAGTAGTAGTAGTACAAGCCTCCCCCAAGTTTAGATACATGGTCTAGGCCATTCCTTATTTCTTTTACAAAAGTTGAGATAGATGGCTCTTATTCTAACAAGCGCTATTCCTTTTAATAACTAGTCCTTTTTAGCTATTTTCAGAATCCTTTCTATGTATAAGAAGATTAGGTTTTCAGTGGCTATTCCACGTACTGCACAGGAGTATTAATATATAAAAGAATCATATATTTTTATACTTATTACAAAAATTGCTATTCTTAGTGACATCACATAACATTCCAATCGGACTTTGTTTTAAAGCCTACTGTACGCTCCAAAACAAAACAAGAGTTACTGTACTTCATGATTCTTCTAGTTCACCTTTCTTTTCTAAATAATACAGTGCGAAAGGGATAACCTTGAAGGTCACAATAGAAGTTAAGGTCATGTTGACAAGAACGGAGAAAATCAACAATAACCCTCTAACCCTATACTGAGGCTTATAGCTTACCAAAGATCGGTAGAGCAACCTGCGATTACCTGCTAAAGCATTTGAGGGTCTAGATATAATGAAACTGGAAATTCGTGGTTTGTATCTGTAACAGAGCTTTGATAGTGTCTGTAACTCAATCTTCCTTGGAGCTATGGACAGTTACGGACACTTAACTCGAATACCTGACTATTCGAACTTTTTTCGAATTTTTTTCAATCCCCGAAAGGTTTTGCTTAAAATGAACTATTTACAATCAAGCACCATAACTCGAATATCCCCTATTTTCAACATACTTAATTAATATCTTGTCCCGTGAATCAATTTGCGTCGGATCACTCGAACGCTATATGATATGCGGATAAATGGCAAGATATGTTTTGTTCTAGATGGTACAATTGTAACTCAATCTTCTAATTTTCGTTTCTAATCTTTTTTTTTGCTTGTCCGAATCATTACTTTAAATGTTTAAGTCCTTTGAATCTGACACTCGGTGCTCTGAGAAATTGGTGTATAAAATAGTAAAGTTACTTTTTAAAATGTTTCAGAATTCAGAATAAACCCTAAAATTCTATTAACCATAAAGTATAAACAAACTTTCAAAGAATGAAAAGTTCTCATTGTTTTTTCTTGCTCTAATTGCTTAAAAATAATTGGTTTGACAACCTATTGTACATAAATCGACTATATATTTTTGGTGACCGCAAGGTCAGAGTGTAGCAGTGATGATCATCTATTAATTCTCTGTAACTGATACGGTATATTCCAGTATTTTGTCGGCTTTTCCACTCTAGTGGGCTGGAATTCTTCTTTTTCTAACAATGTGGTGATAAGTAAGAACTACTAGAAACTATAATTTATTAGTGGTTAAAACTCTTATGATTGGTTGTGTATCCTGGTCTCCTACAAATTTATTAAAGAGCTCAAGTCTTATACATGGCAAGCTGGTGCACTGGTGTTCCTAACTGCAACGCCACATAAATATAACGAGAATGTAAGCTGGGTAGGCATCGAACGTTTTCGAACATTTTTGAACACGTTCCAATGGCATTATTTTAGGTAGTCCTCGTATTATCAGGTTTATTAATGCTCCTTTTAAGGAAATATTATCAAAAGACACATAAAGTCTGCTGCAGTGATCTGAAACTTTGGTGTTAACATCCCGAGAGGCTCTTTGGTTCTAAGGATGACTGTGGCGATAGTTGATACCGATGGAGCAATCAGTTATTTACAGGGACAGCAAAGGAAAATCACCAAATGGGGGAAAATTTAAGCATTTAAGAAAGGTTGCCTATTTTGAACAAACAACAAAAAGTTTCCATCCGTGAAGTTGTTTACTGAAAAATAAAAACGCCGGACAAAACGTAGATAGCCACAGAATAAATCAGAACAAGACTCCACAGGTTCATTTTGTCTTGTCACCGGAAAGAGAAAATCTACAGTTGTAAAAATTTTGTCATTTTTGTAAATTGCAACCCATGCAACTCCACAAGCTTCACAAGCCATAGCAATTAGCTTATAATTCAACTACGTATTGACTAAACAGTGACGGATCCAGAATAATAAGGCAGGGGTAGGGATGAAGAGGGGGGTAGCCAACAGTCAAGAGTAGAAGTGCCAGATATTCTACAACCCCGGTACCTATTTGCTTCAGTACAGAGCTACCAGAGCTACACAGGCAGATCACTTTAATTGAGCCATTCCACAGCTAGGAGCGTTCGCCCAATACACGCTTTTTCAAATAGGAGTATTTCATGTAGGAAAAGCTATTTCTATCCAAAATATAAAGGGAGCACATGCCCCTTACATCCCCCTTACACGCGGCACTGCTGAAAATTATCAATCCGAATCTTTCTACCCCTAAAAGAAAGAAGGCCCATCGGCTTTGGGTAACACTGGGTGCTTGCTACCACAGTCATTAGTAACACAAACAACCCTGACAAAACTTGTTATCAACACAGGACGTGCAGTTCACGCGTAAGTCTTCTATTTTAGTATAATAGCACACAGGTTAGTGAGAGTCTCTTTCGGTTGTTCAAACGGGATTCTGACTTAATAAAATTGTTCTCTTTTTCAGCACCGAATGAACTTTTGTTCTTTGGGATTACCCAAAAGTGGCAACAAATATCTTACCATCTCCAATGCACACTGCTAACTTGCTCTACGATGAAGAGGCAGGATAATATAAACTTAAACATGAAATTGAACTAAAATTGTCTTTGAATATAAATGAGCTTACATTAAAGAGTGCACGACTTAAAACATTGTACTAAGTGCACCAGTTCTGTCAATTAAAAGCTTATTTGATGAACCTCTGAATCGGCTACTCGATGTTTAATCTCCTTCCAGTAACCACAGACATTTTATCATAAATAAACCGAAGCGCTCATAACGTTGTCGACCGAGCGAAATATATACCATTTATGCTTTCTTCATATCAAGAATCCATGGCCGACATTCCACTAACAGTCCACATACAAGTTCTGCGATATTAGCTGTTCTGTACAGCGTCGAAGTTTTACCATGTTACGGTGGTATAACACTTCTCCCTAAAAACTCTTTACAGAAAATTCAAAGACGCCTCTTTCCCCATTGAGAGAGTCATTGAGAGAACCCATACCAGAAAAGCATCCAACTTTCTATTGAGTTTCGCTAGCTATTACCTCCTCTTGACATCGTATCTATTCCGTACAAAAATAGGGAAATGGCAACATTCTACGTTATTGAAAAATTAGTTAATTCAAAATACTACTAGTATATGTGACTTAGGGAAAAGAGAAGATTTTAATACGTGGCTTCAGATCTAAATATTCGAGCAATCTAAACGATTCTTCAAGACTTTCGGATATCCTAATGCAAGCGAAATGTGATTCCAAATCAAAAATATAAATTGTTGACCATTATAACTCAATTAAAATTGACAAATACATATTTGTATAATTAATGTTTTCTAAAACTGAATGACAATCTAAAATACACGGTAATTAAGGGTTGTTTCGCATTCTGCAGATGACGAAGGCCCAGACATCATGAAGGAGCAGATGGAGGATAAAGGAGGAGGACAAGGCTTTCGGAGAGGATGACATATCAGTGGAGGTGCTGAGAGCGCAGGAGCACTTTTGGCCTGGAGACGATAACAGCACTTGCCAGTCTTATGCACCAGAGAAATGATGTCACTAGACAGATACTGAATTCCATTTTCTCACCCATACTAAAGATTCAAGGGGAAGCGGAGTGCATTAAGTTTGGAACAGTAAGTATCATGGACCAGCTAGCCAAAATACTGTTGAGGATAACCCGAATCAGAATAAGAATAACACTGATGATGGAAATTGGAATTGTACAGTGCGGTTTGATTAAAAGTAAAGGCAATAGATATGCAATATTTGGGGGTTATGGAATCGTAGTAAGTAAGCATGTCAGCAAGCAAGTAAGTAAGCAAGCACGCAAGCACGTAAGTAAGTAGGTAAGCAATCAAGCAAGTACGTAGGTAAGCAAGCAAGGAAGCACGCAAGCAAGTAAGTAAGTAGGCAAGCAAGCAAGCAAGTAAGTAGGTAGGTAAGCAAGCAAGCAAGCAAGTAAGTAAGTGGGTATGCAAGCAAGCAAGTAAGTAGGTAAGCAAACAAGCAAGCAAGAAAGCAAGAAAGCAAGAAAGCAAGAAAGCAAGAAAGCAAGAAAGCAAGCAAGCAAGCAAGCAAGTAAGCAGGCAAGCAAGCAAGTAAGCAAGCAAGTACGTAAGCAAGCAAGCAAGCAGGCAAGCAAGCAAGCAGGCAAGCAAGCAAGCAAGCAAGCAAGCAAGCAGGCAAGCAAGCAAGCAGGCAAGCAAGCAAGCAGGCAAGCAAGCAAGCAGGCAAGCAAGCAAGCAGGCAAGCAAGCAAGCAGGCAAGCAAGCAAG
>JAAAKL020008067.1:0-16273 GCA_010016065.2 Carybdea cf. marsupialis auct. non (Linnaeus, 1758)
GTGGTACCTGACTCTATCTGGCCTTTGATTCTCCGGCGCCAATACCCATGTGCCTTTCTTTCAGAAATTGCAGGGAAATTTTGGGACGATATTTGGTCATATCAAGCTGGAAAAGGGCACACTTTCAGGTATTACAAATCTTCATCATTCAGAGTTCACTCGTCTTTGCGAACAACGTGCATCGAGTGTCTAATGTTAGCTTTCATCGTAATACATGCGATCCATATGATCCCGCCACTATTTGGGAAGGCCACATATGGCATTCTTAAATGAAGAATGTTGCAATTCGAGTACTTGTTTGGCAGCACATATGCGTGTGAGCCAGAGTTTTCTCGAATGAACCTAATCAAGAAGAAAGAGTAAAGTCGCCTGAATGATTCACATCTGAACCAGCTAAGGAGAAAAACAACCACTGGTATTACTTCAGCCATTGATCAGTTGACAAAGGCAGGAGTCTGCCGTAAGTGTCTAAATTCGTCCGGACGTAGGAGTGGGTGGGTTTAGAACTGTACTTATGATATGCATTCCATTATAAGCCATAAGTCTGAAATGGTTCATGAACATGTTAAATAAGTCATATCCATAAATTATCGACCTTTCATTGCAGAACATTTATTACTTGAAAAGAGTTAAACAAAGAACCGGAATTTACGGCAGCGCATCTAGATTTATAGGATAAAATAGGAAAGTAGGTCTAATGAATACCAAATCGAACCGACCTAAATAGGCATAATTATCTCATCAGTTTAGACAGATAAACTTGAGATTTAAATTTTTGAAATAGTAGCAAACTCTATGTGTGAGAAAATCGGAAAGTAAAAAGTCATTGGCCCGCGCAGCAATTCGACATACTTTTTTATGAGTTGGGACTGAAAATAATGAAGAACCCCTAGCCCAAACAAACGATAAAACTGACCAGAATGATACAGAAAAAATTTCAACAATTGGTTTGAGACATAAAAATGAGGAATTAACATCTCACCTGCTCTTTTAAAGACTCCCATAAATCATGAAGACCTGCTTTATCAATCTTCGATGCTGCGCGTGCATTTGCCAACGAGCCCTAATAAAGATGACGGCAAATGTATGAGACAAAGATCAATCGATTGAAACAAAGAAAGAAATGAACAGGCGTGCGTGTGCTTGAGAGAAGTAACAAACTTTTCATAAACATTGAGGCAGCTTTACACTACGCTATCCCTTATGATAACGGCTGGCGGAACGGCAAAACGGGCGGATGAATACATGGACGGATACACGGGGGGACTGACAGAAGAAGTCAACAGAGGCATTAGATGATTCCGATTGTAGATCGACGCAGTCGATACGCTTATCCGTAGAAAACGTAAAAGAACGCCCGACCCGATCAGTAATTACAACGAGGAGGAAGAAAATTGAGAAGGTGACATATAAACTTCATATTTTCATTACATTCCATTATCGAAAACACTTGTATTTCCTATGAACATTTTTATTGCTTAACTAGGAGGAGTCTTCTTAAGGGATCCAAGCCTTCGACTAGATATGAAACTGCGATTGAATCAGGCTGACAAGTTATAGTGAAATCGTGACGTAATGTCACCGCTATCTCAACACCAACAACGATGTAGGGGACACAGTCCGACTGTCATGATGGTGATGAGAATGGCATGTCTTCCATAAGCACATCTTCCATGATCACAAATTACGGCACCTAAACAAACAGTATCTTGTACATTATATCAGTGTGGGATAAACTGGCTCAATAACTATTCTAGCACCTAAACAACGAATTCATGCAAAATTAAAAATGGAGCTGGTCTCCCTTCAAGCATTCCCTCCCCTACAAAATGTAAGAGGAAATGTCGATTGGTAACCTTTGTAGTCGATTTGAGCAAATAAGATTCGCTTTCACAAATCAAATCTCCAAATTACGAAAAACAACTTGAAATGAAAGTATGAATCACCACATACCGCCAGCCATGCATCAAAGAGGCAGTCAGCTGCTGTGGGTCGTTTCCTGAATAGAAAAACATATTCAACTAAACGTTAATTAAGCGTTAGAAAACAATCAAGTGCAATAACTGGAGGCAAGGAACCGATAACGTTTAGTACACGGTTTAGAATCTAAATTGGAATCCGAATAAATAGTAAGTACTCGAGAGTTGAGGGTACAAGTCCAGTCGTCGCTGTCGTCTCGAAGAAGAAACACCGTGGTATAAACCACAAAGAGACAAAGTTTGTTGTCACTTTGAAAGTAGTGCTTTTACCGAATTACTGTTATATCTGCATCAGGTAACTGCTTGACAAGAATGTCACTGCGGGAAGCATTATCTATGACATTCGTTAGACTCTTGCACTTCAAGACAGCATGTTTCTTCTTTCGACTGCACATTCCTACACCATCGATTTGAATGATAGCTAACATCAATCATAAAGAAAGCTTACCATAAACTTCTATATAGTCATTGCAAGAAAGATGGATAGTGCTTGAGCATAGCATTGCCACTAGCTCTGTCAAGCTCTTGTTACCAGAGACGACAATTAGCAAATATTTGGTACCAAAACCTCTCTCGCCCCCCTTTGTCCACATTCTCCTATTACAATGCCCTTTACAAATGCAAGGTACAAATTAAATGTACAAATGTAATGTACAGATGTAATGTACAAATGTAATGTAAAAATGCAAGTAAAATTATCAACATCATGATCCACTTACTCAGGTATACGTATTATCAGCTTCTTGATAAATCTTTTTGCCTCTTCTGTAATATTGGCGAAGGCACTTGGTTCAAATCTATAATCGAGAGCTGTGATGCTAGCCATCGTTTCATCTTCGTCTTCACATGCGAACGGCGATATTCCACTTAATCTAAATGGGGGGACCGATAAGTGGCAAAATGTCATCATATTTCAATCTTAATATTCTACAGTGGGGCAATACATCTGTTAATACCTCCACTGCTACCGCAATTTCAAGTAAAATGTTTAAAGAAAGCAGTTGATTGTATAATAAATCTCTCAGAAACATCCTTTACAGAAAATGCTCTCTTTCAAACTGAAACATAAAAGCTTTGATGAAATCCTTCCTGGACAAAGGAAATCCTTAACTGATTAATGACAATCGTTCAGCTGAAATAACTCTCCACAGTTACTAATTGCTATATTCCCTTAAAAGATCTCCGAAACACATCCTCAAAAATTAATGGGCTCATTAAACATGAAGCGCTGAATTTATATAGCAAGGAACAAGCAAATAGATCCTTTGTACTAACATGAGGCAATTTTCTTTTGCACCCTGCCTCCCACTGACAAGGAGAATGCGTAACAGAGCTGACTGAAGATAACGCCAAGGCAAAGAGGTTACTTGTAACAAATTATCAAACAATGTCTACCATCAATACACAGAACTTACAGGACATAAGTAAGAACACCGATTCCCCACATGTCGGTTGAGGTGCTGACTGGTTCAAAATTGATGGTCTCTGGTGCTAGATTTTGTACAAAAAGGAAGAGGAAAATGTCGATTGTAGAAATGAGCATCATCAATGTTGGCAATATGCTAAGAAATGAGCATTGACTTAGAAAAAGAGAATGTAGTTCAATAAAGATCTTGAGCGTAGAATGGTATTGAACAGAAACTCACTACCGGGTGGCAACTTGATTGAAGACGCGCAAAAAAACGCCGAAACGTATTCAAAACTAACCAACTATAAACACAAAAAACTATAAACTCGAGAAATTCCTACGCAAAAAAAGAAAAAGCAGAAAACAATCAAGTCACAACGCGCAAAACCGTCTAGATAGTGGTTAATCTTCAGACATGAGGTGTACTTTTACTTGCAATTGAACACAACTTAACCTTCATACGCCGTTCTACTTTACGATGATAATTTATAGGTCATTCAAATGAAGGCATCGATACTTACCCAGAAACTCGGCTGTTCCTACCATCTCTCCTACTTCTCCCTTCGGATTCGTGATTCTTCGACATGTTCCATAGTCGATTAATTTAAGTTCACCCTCTCGGACTAAGATATTACCGGGCTGGTGGAGAGAAAATAGAAAATCAGGCATATACTCCATGACTATCATGACATAGAAATACCTTAGTAGTCTACATAAACACTTTTTATATTATGGCAAACATGGAAAATCTAGTCTGTTTTCGGACTAAAAATGTCATCGACTTATAAAACACAATACATCAAACAAAAATACAACCCTTGCGTATGTTGTGTGTTGAAGTTACGAATTGCTAAGGGGCAACCGACGAGCATAAATTAAAGAAACATTACTTGGCGTAATTGCTGATGTACAGATTCCAGGAAGCACATTGACCTAAATGATACGAGCGCCCAAGCTAATGTTACGAGCGCCCAAGCTAATGTTACGAGCGCCCAAGCTAATGTTACGAGCGCCCAAGCTAATGTTACTGTTAATGCTTGCTATCATTTCAAAATAAAAAGCCAAGCTCTGATATCTAATGGTCTGTGAAATGGTGTGGTCATCAACTGTACCTTGATATCCAGGTGAACTATGTCCTTGGTATGAAGGTAGTCTAAAACGTTCAAAAGCTGTCGAAGGAGTCCAACTACTGTTTCTTCCGTCACCACGCGCTGGTCACACAGATAGTCGAGAGATGGCTGTCCATTAAAACTGAAACAAGAGGAATAATCTTGTTATCAAATGACATATTGGAAGTTCCATAGCATCACAACAGAAGGGACAGCAAACACCTACAAACCGAGCAATGCTTGTATTACAACCCTTCACGCTTCGCAACGGTTACGGCGACGACCTTGGGATCAACAAATGCTGTGGCGCTAAATTTAGCACAAATCCTTTGCTGCTCCTTGGAAAACGCGTCTGATAAGAAATCCTGAAGTTTGAGACTCCTGAGCAGCTAGCACACATACTTTTACATCGATACTTTTCGTTTGATCTGTTTTGTACATCCGCCACAAACTGCGTTGCCACCGTCTTACTTAGTTTGCCCATCGCTATTGCATTGTATGAATCAAAAGCAATGCTACTTCTAAAAGACCCTATTACAAGTTCCCATGCACTGACAATGATATATCAGTTAAGTTGTAAACCCTACGTAGTACAAAACGTGTTTTGAAATATTCCGTAAACCGCCGCTGGAATTTGTCTAAAGTCATAAAGAGCCGCCGGAAGTGTCGGCGGAAACGACTGAGAGAAAAAGGGGAGAAAAGGCAACGACCACCGTCGGGGCCTTAAAGTGCACTATCTGTTAACCACTGCGGCTGCGCAAAAAATCATGAACACCTCAATAGTTTCAAACACTTACTAGTCAGTTATGAAAATGAGATATTTCCTGACTGAATACGCATCGTGCAGCGGGATCAGGTTGGGATGCGATAAACTGCTCCAAATTTCAAATTCTCTTTTTGTCACTTCTTCAGTATCTTCGTCATATTTCACCAGCTTTGCTACGTATCTTGAGCCTGTCTTTCGACTGATGCACATCTTAATGACAGCAAACTTTCCTCTGTAATTATGAACCAAAGAGAAACGTTTTACATTTAATGGAGCTTTACTTTTTCTTTTTTAGGAAAAGATTATATTTCCCAATATCTTCTCTCTGTCTTTGTATTAAAAGTTGTATAGAAGGGTTTTCCCTTCAACCATTATCACGCTACCGATCAACGATGTCAGGAATCCATACTAGTTACTATTGGAAATTGTCTCGAGCAAGGGATTCAATTTACTTAACGACTTACCTATTTATTATTTTCAACGACAAGTTACCATTTTTTCACATAAATTGATTTGAATCACGAACGATCTGTGATCAGTGATGGATGGCAACAAGAAACAAACAAAACATTTACTGAAATACAATTTTGAAGTCTTGCAGCACTAACCAACTTGCTTCCTAATTCTAACGCTCTTACTTCGTTACGTGAGAATTTTAAATAATTTTCCACTCTACTTCCTCCTCCAAGAAATACATGATCACATGAATTTACTATATTTACAACATATTAAGTATCAAACCGGAATAAACACCAGCAGAAATACCTGCCTTCTATTCATGTGATAATTACAAAAAAAACAAGAATTCATGACCTGTACTCATTACTATTGCATCAATTTAAAATTTAATATGTCGATATTGATGGAGGCACAATACCTCGCAATCTCTTCCTGTAGTTCGTAGTACACTTCTGGATTTTCTTCTTTGAGCCTGATGTCTCGAATTGTAGTCTTCTCTCCTGAATCTGGAACCAGTTTCGCCCTGGATATCCTTCGCGCCCCTGGGGCGTTGATGGGTCCCGTGGCGTCATCTACAAAATCAAAAAATTAGTCGAAAAATCATTTTAGTCCATTTCGCAATCAAATGTGTTGGCGTCAAAGAAAAACAAATTCCCATATACAGCACGTAACATCAACGACATGAAATATGTTAAATAGTGGATTCGTTGCTCATTATTAGCGTAATTCGATTTCGAAAACAGATTGAAATTTGAAGTCAGTTACATCAAAAAGCAACACTCTTCCTTATAACCAGTGAACTATTTTACAATAGAAATATACAAACATGTTCAATTTGTCCTGTAAAAACTAGACAGGCACGACAACGTAAAATGACGTAATCCTGTCACCTTCAAATCCTACCGACCTAAGTCTTCCTTATAAAAGGAAATAAGTCTGCAAAAACAATCAAGTACGGCGATATCTATAAATCCAGCCATTTAATGAATCAATTATATATACTCCCCTTCTGGTTGGATTACTTCATCCGTCTGTTCCTCTACCAGGACATAGTCACCTACTGATATCACATTTAAAGCTTTATCTATGTAAGGTGTAGGAATATATCCATCAGGTACAGTTCCCACATTGTCTTTATCGTGTGAGTTTTCTTTATCTGAGTCCGAGTTGCGCTTCCCCTTGCGAGGCAGCAAGAAATTATGAATTTGGGCGAGCATACTAACCCTGAGTTACAATTAAGCACTACTGCAAAAACGCTTGCCTCAAAAGTCAAGACAGGTACCGAAGGTAAAATAGGGATTGTTTGAACTAACATGCTATCCAATCTTAATCCACAACCCGTTGGGGCAGGCAAGTGATGTCAGATATGAATAGCTTCATTGTAAACAAAACTTCTACTGTCAATAGATCAATGATCCGTTGTCAAGTGGAGATTATCTAACTGCCTGATCATTTTTAAGTCAAAGTTTGTGTACACTTACCCATCACACGAGTCTCTACGTAATCTCGGGTTTTCCTGGAGGACCTGGGCCAAGTGAATTGACTGCACTCACACAAAAACGAACATCATACATAATAAATAAGTGTTCATCAGTTCTGATGGCTTTGGAATTCTTGAAAGAGTTCGAGGTTTTAAACTTGAAAGTCGTGCTAGATCTTCGGCTGTTCCATTGGATCGCCTCAGGCGCAGTAGATGAACATATGTAAACACGTAAGGCCAGAAAGATTCGACTGAAGCCAAGGCACAATCGGCCACTTGCTAACTCTAGCTGGCCCCGCTCTTCAGTGAGTCTTCTTACTTTTTGACTTCGGTTTTAAGCCCATACGGAGGAAAAACCGAATAAATGACTGGACTTCAGATGTCCCAAGAATGACGTGTATAAGGTTCACGATCGACATTCGGACACCCCTCGCGGAAGTAAAGCGTCATAGTTTCGAAACCGTCACCGAGGAAATATCTTCGCCATCATGCAGTCAATAGGAAGATAATTTCTAATGACAACGCTACAGAACACGTAGGACTAATTACAACAATACTCTTATGACAACACTTACCTTTCACACGAGTCTCTACGTAGTCTGAGGGTTTTCCTGGAGGACCAGGGCCAAGTGCATTGACTGCACTCACACGAAACGAATATGACGTCTTCGGTTCAAGGTCTTCAATCACTGTTACGCGTTCTTTTATTTCGTTCGCTACTACACTCCAGCTCTCTTCGCTTTCCTTCTTACATTCCAAAGTGTAGCCGATTATTGGGCTATTCCCATCGAAAGTTGGCTCCCACTGCACTAGCGTACTTGTGGATGTTACCATGGGAAGTCGAGGTTTCTCGGGGGGCCCTGGTACGTCTACAAAAATTCGGTAAAAGTTTAGATGGCTTTACAAGTGATTGCTGGTATTATCTATTAAACCATGACTGGATTGCCAAGAGTTATAAAGCATGTATAAAGGCGCTGGGCGCTAAGTGCGCTCCTTGCCAATAGTGCCACAATGCTACTTAAGTAGAATATTCAGTCTTGGTGTATAATCTACTATGCAAAGATACCGTACCACAAGGCTTCGCATCAAATAACCAGATATGCAGCAAACCTTAACACAAAACATGGATAACGCACGTTGACCTTCCCTAAGTTACTTGTAAGTGAACACAACCATACCTTTAGAACACCACAGCTTATCCTCGCTTTGTACGATTTATCTAAAAGACGTTAGGTTGTAAATATTAGCATACCCGTTCAGTCATAATGTCAAACTACTGGTCTTAAACTAAGTGAACGAAGGCATGAATAGCGCAATTTCCTACAACCACATTCCTCCCCAAGGTGGCGCTGGATGAATCCCAAGAACCAGACATTAAAACTAACACCCACAGGTAAAATGCAGTTTCTTAATCACTGGCAAAATTAAATGAATGAACTGAAATGAAATAAAATTTAATAAATGACAGGGGCTTTTAAAAATGGCCTCCTGGAAGGCTTAAATAACAGTAAATGCTCGTAAACAGGATTAAGTTGTAGAATGAGGCAACAAGAAACAACAAGGTCAGGAAAGGAAAGAATGAGGCAACAAGGTAAGGAAAGGAAAGAATAAGCCAACAAGAACCAATAAAGTAAGAAAAAAAAGGATGAGGTAACAAGAACCATTAAGATGAGGAAAGAAAAGAATGAGGCAACAAGAACCAACAAGGTAACAACTGAGCCAACACCATCTACAATGTAGAATTTACTACCCAATGTGTTTATATTCGAACAGTGTCATTAAGAAGATTACTGATGCGTATCTCTAAGGTATGGCTGATTTACTTTATCCGTAACAAAACTTACCCATTACAATCAGATTTGCCGAACATTCCACTGATCCATTCTTGTTCTCTACCCGCACACTGTACCTTCCAGTGTCTGAACAGGTCGAATCGTGGATCTTGAGGGAGGCGAGGCCAGACATCGTGATGGTCCTAACTCTTGAACTTTCAGCCAACTCCTTCCCTTCTTTCCTCCACGTTACCGTAGGTGAAGCTTCAGAACTAAACTTGACAGAAAAACTAGCAACTTCGGCTCGCGTACACCGAATATCCGATAGTTTCGTGATGAAAGAAGGTGCTAAACGGAAAGACAACGTAACACAGGGTAACGGTCAGACTTTGAAGGTCATATCAAAGACAAAGAAATGAAACTTCACATGCAGCATGCTCACAAAATACGTGTTTTGAAGGCTATCTTGAAACCCATGGCATAAACTACAATAATATGCAGCAAAATGGAACTGGTATGGTGGTTGTATAAAAATCCCTTATGACAAAAGTGGCATTTTGGATTAACAAATAATAATTACTCAATTACTTCTTATCCCAAAATCATTCTTCTCAAATAAAGAAGAAAAAAGTACAACGCCCCCTTTAAAGTAAATAAAGACATGTAAGTGCAGTGACGTCATTATGCAGCAGACATTTCACTTGTCTAGCGATAAAGAATACAGTATGCCAGAATTGTAGACAGTTCAAGACTGGCTTAAGGATTACCAACACCTTGTCTTTTGACGTCTTTTGTTTCGACTGGAATTGGACGCTAGTTACTCCAGTAAGGGGAACATGCTGTTTATACTCGAGAGGTGCACAAACGGAAGAACTTAACCCCAACCCTCTGCTACGTCACGTTAACATAAAACTGGTTTGACACCAATTTAATAACCTAGATTCTTGCAAACTGTCTTTACAAGTACGTAAAATAGAATAACCAGCTAAAAGTAAGGTTATGTGTCAGCTTTGAGGAAAGGAAAAGGAAAAAAAGTAGACTGTCAAAATACTTACGACACACAGGTCGCCTTTTTGCGTATCAAAGGTAGCACAAATAAGGACTGAAGGAGTGACAATTTACTCGGTATTTCGAGCAGGATTTCTGCTTCACCAAATCGGTCGCAGACGGTCACCTGTCTCGATTAGCCTTCATGGTCATAACAGAATGGTCCTAAATCTTATGTTGATCGAATTTTTATGTAAAACTAGAAAAGTTGTGAAATAAGGGAACTGCATGACTCGATGCTAGGGAATGAGGAAGTAATCAACCAATAGAAAATCTCATCGCCATACTTTAATACCCTATTAATTACTTAAATGAGGGGCGGAACAAGGGTAACTTTGGGTTAAAAAATAATGGCCACTCCTAACAGTCGCGAAAAAGGATTAAACATCGACATGAAGTTCAAAAGGGAACCTAAACGAACCGTAAAGTCCCGACAACGTTATTTCCCCTTTACAAATACAGCACAAAAATGAAAGGTCGTATTGTGGGCAACTGTTCCTTCAAAATCGTAAATTGGTAGCGATGCTTCCCTGGTAAACGACACCAGAAACCAGTTATACGATTTAGTTATAAGATCGGTACAAAATAGAACTGGCATTTCCACGGTTATTTAGCAACAACAATTAAACCCATACCTTGATACTCTTCGTCCTCTTCAACGATGGGCGCCTTTTTCCATCCAGGGAGAGTTGGACTTGTCGATCCTTTTTCCTCTGGTGATGCAGCGGGTGTTGCCTTGGCAATAAATCCTTCTTGTTTCGCATGCGCTGCTTTCTGCTCAGCGTCCTCCTTAGCAACTTGAGCCTTAACTCCACTTAGCAACCGACTGAGAAAATTTGTACTTCTGACTGCTGTGATTGTTTTCTGAGGAGAAAAACACGAGGAATGTTAGGGCATCATAATAACGTAGCATAAAATGCCATCTTACAATCAGATCTGAAGAAAGAAGATTTGGAATCTGAATAACCATTCCTATGGAAAAAAGTCTTCTACAACTAAACACATCCTGCAATATGTGGAATACAGACACAGACCACAAGTCGCTAGAACTAATAACAATAGCGCCCCATGCAAATTGTTCAGCAAGAAACGTACATTATCTCAAGAAACATTACAAACAGCTGGAAACAGATCATGCGCTCCTTCCAAAAACCAATCGATATTAGTACGAGTGTCATCAATGCACTGGCTTTACCAAACACGGTGTCTGCGTGGTTGCTAAATCAGAGACTTCCAACCGGCAGCGGCATTTTCAGAGAGGAATGTTGGAGTGATATTGGGACCGTAAAGCCTGACTTTGCGATTCGAAAGAAAATCTGCACTAAGGCCAACAAGATTGCAAGACCTTAAGAGAATCGGCCGATCACCCATATATCTACGGATGGAGGTTAGAGTTCCGAACGTGACGAAATAAGTTTAATATTAGTAAAAAAAACCAAATTAGGCTCAATATAAGCTCTTTATGGAAAGTATCGTAATTGTAAATAGATGAAGGATCAAAATACAAAACATCAACAAACATTCATATATTTCTACCAGTGAAGGGAGATAATTTTGAAGAACATGAATGACTTACTTTCCACTTTCGGCGAGCAGTAAACGCTCTTAGCCTATCTGTCTTGAGTTGCTTTTTAAACCTTTTGCACTGTTGTTAAAAAACATACAATTAAAGTAAAATAAGATAACAAGGATTGGGAATACCCGAAATACCTAGACAAGACCAAGAAACGGTTACAAGAAAAATATTCCGTCTTAACTGCCCTTTATTTGTCAGTTGTTTTACAACAAGCTCAACAGTAAAAACAACAATAACAAAAGCAAACAAACCCCGACAAAACCATATAGACCCCCGCTCCAATTCAATGGCACTGACACGATATTAAAGTAAATCGTGAAGAGTCGCTAGTCACAGTCTCTTCTTGTCTTCTTGTCAAAGTCAACGATGATGTTACAAAAATCGTCACCAGTATCCGCTGTAGGTGTCAAGGGCAGTTATCCAACGGCTGTCCTTTATGTTTAAACTTGATAAGGGATTTCTTCCCTTAGTACATCCATGGGCATCTGCTATAAGAACTTTAGGTCACAGAACGCGGTCACTGAAGATCTTACAGTTCTCCAAGGCAAGATCAACTGTTTGTGGCGTACACGTGCCACGTAAGGCCATAGCATATAGACAAATTGCAGTTGCAATGACCAAATACGAATAAAAAGAACTAAGTAATACTTCACATTCTAAACTATTTGGTGCACTTGAAACCTACATCTGAATCTACCCCAGAAATCTTCAAAAAATAAGACCTGTATGGAATGCTGAATTGAAGATTTTCCTGAAAATTTTTAGCCACGATTGTAACAAGTTATTATCAATTCACATATTTTCTATTTATCCGCATAGTTTCTGTCAAAGAAATCTACCATCATGCTTCTTAGAAATTCAACACAGGTTAATCGTCCTTGAATGATATTTTTAATGAGTACAGCATATCCGAGAAACTTCACACTGAATCTTAGTTAGCTCTTCAATATAGCGGCTCTTATCTTGTTCAGGGGAGAGCTCATAGCTTGCTTCTCACCTGTCCACAATTCTGATAACCAAGATAGTGTATTACCAGCATAAATCAATCTGCGCCTTTTCCCCTGATGAATAGGCAAAAGGACTTTAAACACTTACCATAAACCATGGATGTTCCATACAATCTTTTACAGTCGCTCTTTTCCTGCATATGGAAATGTACCAAAGACCGGTATAAATACATTGTGCTATCAGCACTCGAATCGTCAACAAGTTAACATAGGGTACAACTAAACTGAGCAAGATAACACTCCTGATCAAAATATTCGGAAACATGGGTAATTGACATCCTTTGCACTGATGAAAATTAGGACAAGATGGCGAGAACTACTTCGCAAAAAGCTACTAAGGTTTGAACCCTAAAACTGCGAAATTGACATATCATCTTGCAAACCCCTCATCGTTACCCTCCAAGCGTTTGTTAACTGCGAATAGCTTAACATCAACCCATTCCAAATCGTAACACGGAATCTTTCGCTAAATAAAAACTACAGCTTTTGGAGATTGCACTATTCAGACCCTTTTAAGCATCCATTAACACGTTCTTGAAAGCTCTATCTGATAACTTTCATTAGACTGATTGAGCTGCAGTCAATGGTTTGAAGTGTTAGTTGATGACAGCCTGTGATATTAAATCTACTCTTACACATCCATTAATTCTATTCGCTTCCAATAGTGTGATATCGTAACAGTTAACGGGTGGCTGAGCTTCAGTTAAAGTTGCAACGTTGGCAGCAACAGCTGCTGAAAAAGACTAGGAGCAGAAGTTAGGGCTTGCAAGAAAACATTTCAACTAGAATTTCTCGAAGAAAAAGGTGCAAAGATTCTGAGTTGCTGTGCGTAAAAGGGGGCGGGAAATACTAAGACTTCAAACCACAGGGTGACGGTAGTAATGTTCATTGCATTTGAATGTAAAAGCAATCCTATCATACAAACATGGCCAGTTGAAGGGAGCAGAAATGATACGAACACTTCAAATGTGTAACTCGCTCAACACGCTCTAATTGCAAAGGACCAATTTTAATAATACCCTAAATTGTTTTTAGCTGAAAGATACTTTAAAGCATTGCACACAAATATACAGATATATCTGTATTGGCGCATGGTCGATTAATTCTAAATCGTTACAAACAATTTTAAGAGAAATACGAACCTACATCGATACGAACTGCTTTGAATTCATGTAGCGAAGCATGGAATGCAATCATAACTGTCGTTGACATAACGTTCTACTCACATTTTCATGCACTCGATAGTGCGTATGGACCTCGTACGGGGGAGTCTGATTGCAAGGGGAGTCTGATTGCAAGGGGAGTCTGATTGCAAGGGGAGTCTGATTGCAAGGGGAACCTGATTGCAAGGCGAACCTGATTACAAGAGGGTATCTGAGTGCCATAATATCATCTTAAAAGTCAAATCATATGAGATGTAGCTGAATAAGTCTGGGGCAAATACAGAAAAGTACATATGTAACAGTATCGATCAACTTTTATGAACATCTAGATGTTTATCTATCACCTTGGTGATTTTACATCAATTATACGACAGCTTCTTTCATATAATCTAACCTAAACTCACTAGCATGAAAAAGTTCTTTAACATTCATCTGGGTCTAGTTCGGGGCAAACAGTTCGAGAGCCGTAAATCTTCCCTCAAACTTTCAATACAATCCTCTACTTCTTTGTACCTCATACACATAATACTAGAGAAGGCACTTTCGAGCTCACGTAGTAGGTCTGGAGTAATAAAAATAGGAAAGCAATCCACTCACTTCTGATTTTTCACTAGCAAATCAGTTATAAAGTCCTTTGCTTCGTCACTGATGTCTTCAAAGACTGGATCATCGAAGTCCCATTCGGCACTTGTTACATTTGACAAGGTTTCGGAGTCGGTATCACCCATAAACGGTGACAGCCCACTTAGTCTAAACGGAAAGAAATCAAATTTAACACATAGCATAAACGCATTGTTATGCCAAAATTACAATTGACGCTCAAACTGTTCGTAGCTAACGGGTCTAACTCACACCACGAATAAATTTCTAGTACTAAAACAGAAGCGTTCTAACCACTGTTCTTGAAAACGACCGACTTCATTCACAACCTTATCTTCCGCGGCTTATAATCGAATACTCGGCTTGGTTCATGTGAGAGGTCATAAGGTCAATCAATAAGCTTTGAAGTTTAATCACTTCGTGAAAATAAAGAGCGTGAAGGGGAAAACAGGTCTCTTTATAGTGTTAATAATAGGGACCCACTACCGAGTGCTCCAGGATCTTATATTCAAAACCACCCACCCGACTCAGAGAAACGTAGCAGCTGTTCTCTGCCGTAATCACCGTGTCTAGCTGCCTCTGTCGGAGAAACTGCATGGACTGTAGTTCTAGATGTCCAAGCTAGCTAATACCGTTAACGTCAGTCTAGGTTACGCTGAATATGGGCGAGAAAGCGTTTGAAGTGCCAACGGTCTAGAGAGTCGCATCCATTACACGTAGTTGCGTGCACCACTTCGCCGATCAAACGAAATATCTTTTGCCTTCAAACTGATGACAGTCTATCCATTAATTACTGCTATAGCAACTCATTACACTAAATTTTGAAGACCGTGAGGATGAGGGTGATAATATTCATGGAAACAAGGCAAAATGATGTGGATAGACATACATCACCAATTCTCAAAGATTTACCTCTACTCAACCTTCCAACTCTTCGAAAGCTTGTATTCGTTAATACTACAGAAAATTGAAGAAGTCCCAATTCTTAAAGCTCAGGTTTCTCAAATGGGGGCATAAAGCCTTAAAAAATGTTGTCTAACACAGAACTGTCTCCAAGAAACAAAAATATGTACCATACCCTTAAATTTTAACATTTTAAATTAACAAACAGTTGAAATAGAATTTCCTCCTCCGAGGTTTGCAATGAAGTCATGGTCGACGAGATAAAAAAACTAAAAATGGCCTGAAATGTTGGGGTACTTGAAATAAACGATCTCCAGGATTAATCCATTCAGAAGTGCAAGAGGGCTGCAAGAGGTTCACGCACACATTTTGAAAGTAGAATGGTTAAAGAAAAGCTCAAAACCACGTCCTCTAGTCTCAAACAAAAGATTGATTTTCCAGAAACATTAAATCATACTTACAGCACATAGGTTATAACTCCAATGGACCTAAAAGAAAAATGATAGGCGAGCTCGATCACAAACAACCAAACAATCTGCATGATGGTAACGGCAACAACTAAAACTAAGGCTGACTTGAGAGGTATCAAAAAGAGTACTAAACTGAACGTTTTCGAAAAGAGAAAAGTTCAAGACCGGGGTAGGATACGCTATATACTTGACGTAAATCTCCACCATAATCACATTCTTGACATAGGGTGATTACTGAAAAGTATTATTTTCGAGCTCATATACACGGGACATGATGATAAAAACTATGATGGAATATAATCAATATGATCTATGAATCTGTGAACTGTAATTGGCAAATACCCCGCAAGTGCAACATGAACCTCATACATTGTTTTGCCGTTATGAAAACAATGCGGTGGGAAAGCCATGACGTCAAAAATCAAAAGTTTTGGGAATAGCAAGATTTGACTCCAGGTATCTGCAACCCTGGAACAGTTTGTTTTGCAAAATACCAGACCTGTAGTGTACATAGTGTTTAAACTAAAGGCGTTT
>JAAAKL020008068.1:0-16273 GCA_010016065.2 Carybdea cf. marsupialis auct. non (Linnaeus, 1758)
TATTAAGACAGACAATAGCCAATTTAAACAATGAAAGTGTTAACACTACCTAATAGACGGAGAGAGACTAATTACATTATGTAATTTACAGTTTGCTCAAGCTCCTGATTACTTTTCTTTTGTAATATACTTTGTTATATTTACTAATGAAAAATTGTTAAAATAGACTCAAAATTACAAAGAAAATAATTTGTTTTCAATCAGCTATATCAGAGAAATTTAATATAATTTGAAAATATGTTATTACCCTTTAATTCGACTTTCAATAATGATTCAGCAAATTTATGCAACATTGGCCTTTGTGAAAAATGCAATCACCTGCTTAATTATGCATATGTTTTTAAATTTTCTTCTTTTCTAACTTAAACAGAAGTTAGGGCAAGTCACAAACTTTCTGGTTGGTGTCTCTTGTGGGTTACAATGAATCCTTTGCGGGGAAAGCCCTCCCGTTCTTTATAGAGTTAAACAACTGATTTAAAACGAGAATTTAATTTTAAATGACAGTTGTGCGATTGAAATTGTCAAAATTTTTAAAGAAGGGATCATTCTTTGCCAGGAATAATTTTGATATGTAATGTACGCAATAATAGGCACGAATAAAATTGAAGTTACCGAAAGATTAATACTCTTCAAAAGACAACTCATATTCGTTGTGGTTAAAAAAGCTCTTTTTGCGTATGACCGTCTTCAGAACCAATCGTCATAAATATCTTACAAAACAAAGGAGGGTATCTAAATTACAAAAAGGAATAAAAATAGAGTTCTAATTGGTTAAACAAAAACAAATAGCAAACATTGACCGACGTATACGATGATGCCACGAAAACAATACAATGTCCCAAACAAACTCTTTTTGTCAGCAAGGTTCTGGTTTATGTTTCTTAATACATACTCTCGGGTGACAATTCGACTGAGCCTGATACAAAACTGAAGACGAATCCGTTGTAAATTTGCGTCAGCAGTCTCTGTTTTCAAGTAGATACTGGCTAATAGCCGAGTCAAACTTGGGCTGTTGACTCTTTTCGAGTTTACATGCCCTCGCACAATCGTTGTTGTCTCCGATTCCTCGGACCACAGCTGGTACGTGCTGATATACCCTTTTAACCAAAACTTGAGAAGTACGCCCAATATACCGAGCTCCGCAACAGCATTCAAAACTGTAAAGAACACGACTCTTGGTTGGTAGTGCATTTTTGGGGCGGCGGGTAACATCTTTCTTGTGGCAAATGTAGCGACTGAGCTCCTATCTATGGCACGCAAAGATACACGGATCTATCTGGACCAAATACTGGTAGTGTTTTGAAGAGGGTCATACGAAAACAAGCTTTTTCAACCACAACAAATACAAGTTGTCTTTTCAAGAGCACCAACAATCTTTTCAAGAAAAAACAATAACTGTGGCATAAGGTTGGACTTTGAAAACCATGATTTTCCTGAATCATAAATCAGTGGAAACTTTAGTCAACAAGATTTTTATTTTTAATAGAAGTAAGATTATTTCTTTGGATTTCACGAAGAGTTACTACTTTAATAATGGGCCTTAGACTGTTATTTTCTGTAAAATTTTGGTTTGTGTGTACGTATACGGCAAAATTAAATTTAAAATATGTGTCAAATAACAGAATTGTTTCGGTAAACGTTCTCGCCAGATATTGGCCACAAAATTGTCTGTGAGGATAGTCATTTTTCTGTTAAAAAATTTATAGGAATTAAGGTTATTGGAATATATTGCTTTAAATACCACGTGTATTGGTGACAAGTGTTCGATTACTCTTAGTTTTGAAAACTCATAAGTTATAAACATATCAATTTTTCCGACAAGTAAAATACTTATTTTATAAATGTAGCTTTCAGGCATGAACAAACATCAATTTTCTTATTAGAAAACGGTTTGGAAACTCTTTACTAGACTCGACAAAACATGCTGTCAGTCTTTTTAATTACATTTTCTCTGAAACTAAAGAATTTTTTGTCCTTCCTTACCTTGAATTTTGCATGCCATCAGGAGAGGGGAAGTTTCCAAGGAATTTAGAGTTCTAATTAACCATTTCACTAAACATTAAACGTTATCGGCTAAGGCATTTGACATATTAAAAGAACGTCTGTTATTTGTAACGTACATATTGCGTGACTTTAAGCGATCTTACCGATTTCTGTATCCATAGGCAACATTTCCAGCCAACAAAATCACTTCACAATAACGCTCATATTGTAAATAACAAACCTGCTAAGGATTAAAAACTGTTATTTTCAGCTAAAATTCATTATCTCGATAAAATGGAAAATGTTCTGCATCAAATTTAGATTGCGGGACAGAATCACACAGAGATGTATCAGTGGACACAAGAAAAGGTTGCTAAGTACTAAAAATTTACTCTCTCTTCTTTCCAAAGCATTCCATATTCAAGAAAAGTGGCTCTACAATATCCATTAAAATTTGAATGAAAACGAGGCTTGTGCCAGTAACTATTAAGAGGATTTCCTTAAGGTGCTTGCAGAAGGGCGCTCTCCTTTTCAACTTATCTTGAAGCTGTATTTATGACAGCAAAGAAGCCTATGCTTTATCCCCCAAAATAATTTTGTAGTAGGTTATCGGTTTTTAATAACACGAGTGAACCAAGACATGCCACCCATGTAGGTGGTGTTTGCAACAGCGCCTTCCCATCTCTCGTTTCCTGTAAGTTCTTTGCGTAAGGACGCTAAACTCCAATCAAGACAATTGCTTTGATCATTGTCTGGGTAAATGTTAAGCAAAATGAATTTGTTAGTTAACGCAATTTCTTGTTTTTATCATGCCAATTTTTGGGATATGAAATTTAACAATTTTCGTTAGAACTATACCAATAAGATAGCTGAAATAGTGCATCAAATTACTGAAGACATATAGAATAATTGGAAAACAAAGAGACAGAAGGAGTGGCACTGTGAGCAGATGTATTATTTTTTCACTACCCCTACCGTAAACCTAATGACGAGCCACTATACATAAACTGCCGCTGAGATACCTGCCTTCAATAACATGACAACTACTGAAAGCAGTAAACAAACGAATCTCAACGCTTTGTTGCGATGGGAAGGCTTGCCACGACCAAGCTCCCCAATACGAACAAGCATTACACTTTAGCGGCTATAACAGTAAACTTGAGTACACACCAGACATTCATACCAAGACGACCTCCAAACACAGAACAAGGAAGCACATCATAGTCTGGTTCAATCTCCCCTACAGTAAAACCGTATGGATGAGTATTGGCAAGTCTATCCTTAAACGTCCCTAAACACACACTAAATTTAAAAATATGCGAAATATTCAACAGAAACACAATTAAGGTTTTTACAATTCAGTTGCACGGATAACATTAAGACTGTCATCGACGGAAATTACATGAAGATTATGGGGAGGAAAAGACAAATTGAGAAGCCTGTGCAACCAACACTATGCAACTGCAGGATGAACGATAACTGTTCTCTTAAGGGAAATGCCCAGCCAAGGCAGTTGTTCAACAAGCGACGGTTTTTACAAACAATAGCCATGGGGACAAACATTATATAGGTATTGCAAGGGGCACATTTTAAGACAGATAAGTAACCATACAAAATCTTGTAACAATCGACGTTACGAAACTGAAACGGAGCTATCAAAACACATTTGGAACGTGAATACAAGAAACATTCTTTACGAAATACAATGGAAAAAGGTTACAGAGTCTCCTGCCCCCTGTGTACCGTTGCACTTGTTTACGTATCACAAGTCGAACCGTACACAGAAGCCAGGGGACTGTGGTACCTTTGTTTAGAAGAAAAACTCTTTCTGTTAAAAGTCGAGTTAAGAGTCCCTTCTGAATAAAAGAATTGAACTACTGTAGTACCCCATCATGTAAATCCTTTCATTGTTCGTAACTTTTTAGTGTAAGTTAAATATTTGCGGTATAAAGTGACTTCTGAAATTTATCTGAAGATTTTGCAAAAGTGAAAGAGTTACAAATCTTCGTGTTTTATCTTTAGTGTGTCTTTATATTGCTCCGCTTTTATGTATCGATCACTCTTACATATTACTAAAATTAGATATCAGTGATACATTCTTTAGTTCTCGTCTCCAAACTGCATATCTGTATATCAGTAACAGTACTGTTTGCAGCTTGAGTATCTTGTTCCCTAGTGTATGTTAGCTTGAGCACTCTATATATGTATATATCTATATATCTACATATCTATCTCTTTATATATCTATCTATGTATACATATATATCTGTATATAAGTACATAAGCAGTCATGAACTACATAGGATAGAACTCAGTAAACATGAAGTGCTTACGTCGCTGGCGCGGATCGAACTCAGGACCTCCCACACCGAAAACGAAGACTTTACCATTGCACTAAATAGTGCAAGAGTAAAGTCGACAATCCGGGTAGTCGACCCCGAATTCTCACCACCACCAGCAACCAGTACTCAGGCAGACAAACAAGCAGTCGTGAACTACATAGTATAGAACTCAATAACCATGAAGTGCTTGAGGCGCTGGCCCATATATATATATATATCCATATATAGAGAGAGACATAAATCAATAGATCGATAGGCAGATAGCGACAGACTTAATTTTTAACGTATTAATCAATTAATTCAAAGACTATGAAAAGAGTTTCGTAGAAGAATTGCTATGAAATTTAATTTCGTCCATGAAGCACGATTCATTTCGCCCATGAAGCACGATTCATTAACTGAATCAGTCATCCGATCTCCACCGTATATTTTGCAGGTTTAAAGAAAAGGAAGTAACGACAAAATTTAACACATACAAAAGAAATTAAGAATACCACATCTGCAATTAGAATGCGCGATCTTTCTTGCTTTGTTGTTGATAATTCTAAGCTCAGACTGGGAAATTTGTCACTTTCCCATAAGGGAAAATATTATAATAGCGTCCCAATGTCAACAAAAATCTGTTAATGTACATTAGAACTCCACGCGGCCCACAAAGGCAAGCAACTCATTATTTTTTAAAACTGTTTCCATGGAGTATACTTTAAGTGGTTAACTGCGGGCGAAGCGTAGCTTACTTTTCCACTGGTCTCTACGAAACATCAAGTTAAGTACTCTGCGATTATTACATCAATATCGGGAAAGACAATTTCTGCTTCATTTTTCTATTAACCTTCTATTTTCAGGCAATAATACAAGGGCAGAATAAAGTAGATTTGAGTATATTGTGGGATAAGAACGTTAATATATTTTTATATTGTCAAATATGTAGAGATTGGAGCAAGAGCCGATTTTAGCAAGATTAACATTCCGGTAGAGGGGGTTTACTAGGATGATGGTAATGCCTAGCAACAAACGGCGTAATCCCAAGGAGCACATGCACTGCTGATTCATGATTGCTTAGAGCCTGCAGTTGAAGAACAGGTTAATGACAAGTCTCCATTTTTTTCCTTAAATCGACGCACAGGCAGAAAATTGGCGCTGTATCAATGCAGGTTTGTTGAAACTTGTTTTTTTTTTCTTGATTATATCAAACTATTATTTCCTTGCTGCAACATTGATCAGTGACGTTAGTAAAGTTAAAATTTCCCCATTTGTATATAAAAGGTATTTATGTCTGGCCGTCTGTTAAAAATGCTTTGGCAATCAAAGAAAGAGAGACATTACAATAATAAAAACAGATATGTCAATTTGCCTTTAACTCTGCTCTGGTTGGATATTGATATCTAATGGTTTTCGCTACAAACTTTCATTCGATACGCGAGCTCTTGTTCTGCAAGATCAGGTAAGTCCGACGCTTTTAGAAATTTATAATATCGGACGGAAAGAGCTCAAATAAAGTACTCAACAGAGTAACCTTGTATGTTTTTAAACCGTGTTAGGCAAAGGGGTCCTCTAAACTTCAAAATAATTTCCTGCGTCTCTTAAAGCTGTTTTGTAGATTTTCCCTTGTTAACGTTATGGTGCTACGAAGGTTCAATGTGTCTTTATTCCTTTCTGATCTGATATAATGCTACGTAGTCTTTGCAAAACGATAAAGATATCTGCAATATATTTCTAAGTTGAGGATGAAAATGTCTAAGCTTGTCAGCAAAATTTAGTGTATGGTTTTGAACAGAGAAGCTAATGATACGGTTGTAATTATCATTATTAATTATCTATTTATAGAAAGTCTGATGTTATAATTCTGGAGTAAGCATCTCAGTATGCATAATTTACATTCTTCATACAAATAGAAAAGTTAAGAAGGAAGTTAACATAATATTGTTAAGGTTAAAAGCATTGTGCCGACTAAAAAGTCATATTATAAGTTGCTATTCATGAGGATTGTGAAGCCGATTTCAAGATCATTGGTATGTAGAGTGCGTGAAAAATTAAAGTTGAGGCCTTGGTGTTAGTTTCAGCTCATGTATGAAAATTTATTTTCTAACATATTCTCATAAAATATCTCCCCTTGCAAACGCTGACCTTATATATTCACTATACATGTACACTGTACATCGATTTCTGAGGATTTCCATATTTATTGCTAAATAATAGATACTTAGTTAATTTATTAGGCCTGACTTTCTATTTAAGCTGCAACAAGCGCGCATCAACTTAGCTCAAACAAAGGAATAGAAGTCAAACATTAAATCTGATTAAGAACTCTATGGGTGTTTCTTCAATTGGATGCAGGCGATAATTTAGAGCATGAGAGAAAGTTTTGAAGCAAGCGTAAAACAACAAAATTTAATCAAGATAAAGCATGAACTATTAAAGTAAGACCTGAAGATACTAAAAATGCTTGAGTTTTGATCAGATGGGTGCTAGTATTTCCTTAATTGTGTTGAACTTCTCCTTTTACTGCAAACCTTCCTACCGAGAGTCGTCGGTCTGGATCTTTCAGGGTGTATAAATCATTGCTACCTCAAGGCACTGTGCTTACATTGGCGAAATCAACATACAATTTTAGGGATGAGCAAGTACCTAGGTATTTCAAAGCTTTGGTTCCTGGCTTTGATAGTTGTATTTAGTCTTTATTAAACAACATATACTAATATTCATCCCAGGATTGAAAGATTCTAGCAACAGTTGACTAACTACAGAACTATTGTAGTGCTACTAACCAAAGGTCAATGCTGTACTAATACGTAATGATTTGACTCAAAGTCCATGTAAAACCGTATTAATTTCTAAACAACTAATGCATATTAAACTTTTAAACTAAAAGAATTTCAATTATTTTTTCTGCTCCTTTAAAACAGATGTCCAGTCCATTACAAACATTTCAGTTCCGTTAGTAGGTTTCCACACTATCATTTGGTACTAGTAGCTGTAGAGAGCATTTTCCAACTCCTGAAAACTTCAAGTAGGTAGTGCTTGCAATAAAAAGGCTACCTGAATTTGCTTGCTCAATGGATTTAATATATTTAAAAATCATCCTGCTTTTCAGACATACGAGCAAAAAGTTGCCAACAGATTTGCGTTTAATGCTGGGAAGAGTCTCATAACAGAGAACAGTTCGTTGAGAACTTTTAAATTGCCTTTCATTAAAGTTTTTATCATTAAGAAACTACAGCGTTTTTAGATATTTTCTTTGTCGACGTAAAGAATTTAATCCGACCATGGTATAGGTAAGGAAACATGCCGACGCTTAAAAATCAATTATGATATCTATCTGCTGACATATTTTCAAATAATTTTGATGAATAGAGTCAACAAGATGTTTGCAAATTAATCTGCTTGGTGACTTTAGTGCCTGGTTTGTGTTTGTCATCATACGTAAGATTGTTTATACAGTTTCAAAATTAGTTGAGCATTCTACTAAATATACGAAAAAGTATAATAATCAATTGAAATTCAGCTTGCATCCTTAATTTTATTTGCTGGTACCAGAATGAACACACTAAACGCAAGCTGCAGCACATCTTCACAGGAGCAACTAAAGGAGACAAGAGAAACCCTACAACGTATTCTTTTAGGTAAACGTTGGATTTTAGCAGTTACCAAACAACAGTAAATGTCATGTCTAGAATATACAGGTGTCTGCAAGCAAGTTCTGTTCATCAAAATAATGAACTAGAAATATTTCTCTTAGAAGGAATGTACGGGGGATGTCCATCAAAATTATTCTAATGAAAATTTCAAGCATTGGAAAATCTTGTACATCAAAGAGAGCGCTTGAAACCTATTAAAACTCTCAACAAACAAAAGCAAGCCATGTGTACACAAGATGTTGCTACTGAATTCATTTCATCACGACATGTGTTGCCTAAGTGTTACGATCGGGTATACTCTTTCTAGATGTGTTAACGCTACTTTGATTTTCAGGTGTTAACTATATTTGTCAGTATTATGCAAGTTGCAGAAGTTGCGTCATCGCATTCATCATACCCTTTTTCATGCTTGCCATCTCTCTCTATGTTCCCTTAGACCGTAAATTTCATATTGGACGAAGAGCATAAGGGAGATTATAACTTAGCATTTTAGGGGTGAAATTTCACTTACTACACATCTACATCGTTCAACATTTGCCCTTTTTGATGGAAAGAGCATTTTCGTACAAAGACTGCTCACCTTCGTTGTAAGACGTTTTATGAATGTTCTAAAATCTATTCGATACAAAATAAAGTAGCTAACATCTGAAAATCAAATCCCCGTCAACCCATCGACTACAAAAGAGCTGATCGTAATACGTAGGTAACACAGGTCAGGATGAAATCTGTACCAAAATCTCGTGATCGCATGTCTTCTTAATTGTTTAGAAAATATTTTTAATGTCAAAGGCACTCTTCTATCAGCGTCTTGTTTTTATAATCGAAATTCTTCATCACTTGTATTCCATTGGTTCCTTTATTATTCTTTTTTCAGACAACGCGACACCTGTTACTAGTTCATAATTAAATGTTTTGCTATTAACAAGTGAAGATGGATCATCTTGCAAACTCATGTCATTCGTATTTTTAAAAACTTTCTAAATGACCAGGGCCTCAAACCTTTTCAAGTCAAGTAAGGCCAACATTCGTTACAGATACAATCGACATTTCAGTATAGTTCTTTTAAAGTTTATTCAAAGTTATTTCCTCCTTTGGCTTGATGACTTGTAACAGACATCCCAGAATAAGTAGCGAAATCTCTCATTGTTTATAGATTTTGTTTTGATCTTATTCAGCGAATGAAATTCGTGAATTTCACTTGAATTTTGCCATTTGATTCATTATTTAGATTATCTGTCCTTTATACATTTATTCATAATTGAAATTCTCGTCTGAACTTATTTTTTCATTTAGAATAGATCCTGATACACTTTAGATTAAAATAATCAAAAAGGTGATAACTTATACTACACAATAAAAAAAAATCACTTGTGAAAATTAACAGTAAATTGACAGCTAACGTTTTGCCCCTTAATGGTTCCACATTAGACTTGTTGAGTAACGATAGCGAAGAGGGGAAAAAGATATCTCTACGAATTAGATAAAGAATAATACATTGAAGCTTTGGACCTGGAGGCATTTGCTTTTTTGGATTTAATTTGGAAGATTTTGGCTTATTATCATCACTACGATGATTATCATGACTCTCGCCAACATCATCACCATCAAGATTCTAATCCTCCTCATCATTATCATCGTCAAAATCATTCTCATAATCCTTATCATACTGATCGCCAATCTTGACCTCCTCCGCATTATCATTTATTCTGGGAAGCATCATTACCCTTCTCCTCTTCTCTTCTTTCTCCCTCTCCTCTCCTCTTCCTTCTCCTCATTTTTCTTTCTTCTTCTCCTCTCTTCTCCTCTTCCTTCTCCTTCTCCTCTTTTCTTCTTTCTCCCTCTCCTCTTCTCTTCGTTCTCCTTCTCCTCTTCTCTTCTTTCTTCTTTTTTTCTTCCTTTCTTTCTCTTTCTTCTCTTTTCTTCTTTTCTTCTTTCTTCCTTTCCTCTCCTCTTTTTTCTCCTTTTCTTCTCTTTTTTCTCCTTCTCCTCTCCTCTTCTTTCTCCATCTCCTCTCCCCTTCTTTCTCCTTTTCCTCTCCCCTTCTTTCTCCTTCTCGTCTTTATTATTAGCACCGGCAATGGAAAGAAAGTGCTTATGGTCGCCTTACTGGTCATTCCTATCTGTTTATGGTCATTGATACTATCGCTATTATCTTTGGTTTGTGTGTAATATTCAATATATTATAATAATAAGGGAGCATATTATATGCAACTGACATTCCATGAACAAAGGACAAATTATTAATTGTTTTATTCTACTTCTCCTTCTAACAGAGATGGCAACGAAGATTCCAACATTAGTGACATCAAATGCATCGAACGAAACCTTTCCTGTTTCCAGTGTACGAAAAGATGCTTTTAATCCTGACGATTTTTACAACTTCTATACTTTCATGGGAGCCTTCATTGCAACATCAGGGGCTCTTGGTATCATCTTTAATGGCCTGGTCATCGCAGTCTTAATAAAAAACATAAGAAATATTACTAACACCAACATTGTTGTTCTAAGCATGGCCTTTGCTCATCTGATTGTCCCCACCATAGGATCACCCCTTTCTATAACATCAAGTTTAATGCGAAAGTGGCAATTCAAGGACGCTGGGTGCGTTTGGTATGGCTTTGTCAACACGCTCTCGGGAATTGCATCAATCTATCACTTGACGTTTCTGTCTGTCGAGAGGTACGTTACCCTTGTTCACCCTCTTAAACGTGATACCCTACTAAGTACAAGAAACGTATACATTGGAGTTGGCATCGTTTGGTTCCTTGCGACAGTAGTCTCCATTGCACCTGTATTTGGATGGTGCTCCTACGTAAAAGAGGGTGTTCAAACATCATGCAGCATTAACTGGAGTTCAAGGAGTAATATCAATGCGTACAGCTATAATATTTTCATGGTTGTCATGGTATTTTTAATTCCCATGATGATTATCATTTACTGCAACTACAGATTTATAAAAGAAGTCTCAGTAATGTCCTCCCGTGCACGTGGTCTTCAGGGTGGTGACTCGGAGATGAGTGCCAGCGCCTCGAAAGCAGAGAGACAGCTAACAATTATGGTAGTCTTGATGATCATTGCCTACAATATAGCTTGGCTTCCATATACTGTAGTCGCGGTACTTTGGTTATCAGGAAATGGTGATATGGTGACCCCTATGGGAGCCAGCGTGCCGTCGATGTTTGCTAAGACGTCCGTAGTTTACAATCCAATTATTTATTGTCTCCTTAATCGAGGATTTCGTAAAATGCTCTGCGGAAATGCAGTTGAACCTGAATAAAATAGTACTTATAATGATCTACTCAGCTGAACAACACGGATCAGGATTAAATAGATAAATGGATGATTAAGGTATATTACACATTCTGTTAGTCTTATATTTCCTTCACTGCAATAAAGAGTCATTTGAATAATCGCAAACAAGTGGAATATAACGCTTTTAACCAGATCTAGGAAAATATTGTTATGGAGTTTATGGTAAGGTATATATATTATCTTCATTAAAATTGTTAAAGCGAGATGTGATAGCACTAATGATGCCTGGTACACACTTAAGGTTTATCACGATGAACACTATCAGGATCAGCAAGACAATTTTTGGTTGGGTGTCTTGAATGGCTTTAGTTGCAAATGCCCCTTTTTAGTACTGGAGACGTTGAACGTCAGAGTAAACAAATTATAGGAGGTTATGGTATACTTTGCAAGAAAAGAATGAGCTAATATGGCACTTTGCTTCAGGAAGTGATTATTTGATGATGGGGAGCCTCAATCCGGGAAAACTCCTCTGTCTCCGCTTTCATTTTTCTTTTACATGTAACCTTGATGGCTCTTTAGTCCTATGCTTTAATTTGAAAGGGTGTTTGTTGAATTCAACATCGAAAATATCTCACAACGTATTGCACTGAAGCAGTAGTAAATACTGGGAAAATACGGCGTTTTACCTGTTCTTACTACATGCACCCAACACGTAAAAAAATGCAAGCGAGGAACAAGAAATCCTCCCAATATTTCATTTCATTCATATGACTTTTCTCATCTTCAGAACGTACATATAAAAAACCAATCAATATGGTTGAAAAATCTTTCAGAATGTAGTGCCAGATTCTGAGTGATAAGTAAAGGGGGAGGTTTGATAAGTGAAAAAGCCAGATTTGGGGGGACCAGGTCACAATGCAAATGAGTACAGAGCAATGCAGTCAAATTGTACAATTTGAGAAGTTGTACTGTAGGGAAAAATCATCCGAGTTAAGTTTTCTTGTACAAGAAATTTCATATGTAAAAAAATGGTAATGGAAAAAAGGAGCTAGACGCACTCCCACGGCTGGTTCCAGCCCTGGATTGTTTTAGTTAAAGGAAAATAGGAATTGAATTAAGGGTATCTTTACTGAAAGGAGCCTCCTATGGCAACATCTTTCCAAAATGCTCTGTGAACTATGTTGAGGCTGTCATTCATGCACTGATTCGGCAATTATCACTTCAAGCTATACATTTCTGTCAAGATCGTCTTCTATTCTCGTAAATATAAGCTCAGAAGGTCATAAAACAATAATTAAAGGTAACCGTTCCTTGAAAAGAGCTTAGTTAGTCTGGACCATTGCAGATGACACAATAATATCTACAAATTATACCACTCAACAGCTAAAGCCTTTCTTTCAATTTGCTCTCACTTTTGGAAACAATGCAGATGATGCAATGTTTACTGGCAATTAAAGCAATATATATCTATATATCGAAAGGTTTTGATATTTGTTCGTTTTTATCGTCCGTTGTTTATCGCTATTACAGTTTATGACGATCATCAGCAGAGTTCACACATGATTCAACAGCTGTTTCCTAGTCGTGGTAAACCATATATGAATACCAAGCATTGAAGTGAGAATTCAACGTTGAAATATTGTCAAAACTAGTAGAAAGCTAACAAAAGTTGGCGCCCAAGATTCTATTCTTGGTTAGAAATTGACATAGTTGATCTTATTGTTGTAACTCATTCCCATACTTATTATACCTAGAAAACTTCAAAACTGACGATAATAAATGTTTTAATTTGTTTAGGAGACTAATAATATTGCCATAAAGTAACCACCACAAAAGTACTGATAGCAAAAAGAGATTAAATCACGTGCTTGCAACGAAAAATGGAACAGAATCAACTAAGAAAACAAAGAAACTCAAAATCATTGTAACAACCTGTCCATTACCCCCTGATTCCCTCCCCTTTTCCCTCCATGGCTTCACCTATGATGCTCTAAATGCAGCAGAGTTAAATCTGGATAAAGTGGTTAATTAAGGTTAAAACCATTATAGGGCACGATCTGATTTATTTACCGGCCTCAATTCAACAATAATTTTTACACTGCATTGTTTGTGGCTATAACGTTTACGCCGCGCTCTTTTAATGAAAACCTTACAGGAAGTCGACGCAGCTTTCAGCTGTCTGACTAGAACACGTCACAATTATACGTACCTCAAAGAAACATGCACCGCTTCTTTGGTTTTAATATAATGGATTAAAGAGCTGGGAGTTCTAAAGCTCTTCAATAGACTTTTAATAAATTGCTGAAAACTCTTCAGTGATGAAAAGATAGAGGTATGGTTGCCGGAAGGGACCATGTTACGTAATCTATTTGATTAAATAGACTACTTTGCCCTCTTTGTATGATAGTTCAAAAGATACCAATACTCGAATCTACTCGATTTGTTCAGTTGTCAAGTTGATAATGATTTTTCATATCCCTGTGATCCTCTCCACTGGATGTTAATACGGATTTAATATCTTTTTACATAGAAGTAAAAAAAAAGGAGTTAAATATAATCAGTGTATCGGACTGTATCTTCTATTTAAAAATCATCAAGGTCATCTCAGCTCAGTTGGCCCAATACCATCCGTCATAATGTAGGTTCTGGAGTAGGATCTCAGGAGTGATATTTTTCAATTTTTACTGGTAATGTATCCCAAAATGATATTCTGGTTTTGTTTCATTGGTGCTTTCCATGCCCCGTATGAGTGCTCAATTGTTCTATCCTCTGAGCAAGTTACTCAGTCAATTAGATTGAAAGTGGCTGAGCAGACCAACTTTGCGCATTCTTCAAGCATATTCAGTGCAACACAGATTCGACCGGGCCATCCACAATCCATCCTATGGGCTTCTGTAATTTCGATCTCCCCTCATTCCTTCATATGGACGGGGTGGTCCCATTTACTGTGGTAAAGAGAAGCTATCAAAGCTTCCCATCGCTGGGATCGAAGCCTTATCGACGGCTTTCACACCAAGCTTTTTTTACACCAAATTACCACACTGTCCGCAAGCTTCTAATGTATAAAAATGAATATTGAAATAAAAGTTGAAAGATTAAATATCAGGACCATAGAAGGAAGGTACCTTGAAACTATTTTATGGTGATATTGTAATAATGTATTTTTTATGTTCAGTAGAGAATTATTACGATACGTAGTAGAGAATATTACGTAAGATTATCATTAACTTATCATCATTATTATCATTATAGTTATGTTGTTGTTTTGATTGTTTGTTGGGGCTTTTTGTTTGCCTGTTTGTTTGTATTATTCTTTCGGTGTTTATTTTGTTTTTTCTTACTAAAGTCATGTTATGTACTATAAGTTGTATGGATATGCCTACCATTAGTGAGTATTCGACTGTATTACTTTTCTTTATCAACTAATAGATCAGTTAAAAAAATTAATTTGTTTAACTCCTCAGAAGGTTGTGAACCTTAAAGGACATATACAATTGTCATGATTTGTATTAAACGGCACTTGTTTTAATCAAGTCTTGTATTCGTATAAACTAATCTCTAAATTAACTGGACAACCTAATAAACAGTGATGGAAGGAAAATATTTCCACCCGCTGCATCACAGAGCAATTTAAAGTACAATCGAGTGGAGCATACACGGCATTCATAAATACCAAAAGATTCGGAAGTATTTATCTTTGGATGTTTGCTTGTACGATGGTTGTTATGTCCGAAAAAACACAATTCCGATCTTTAAGTACTCTAACATGTTTTCCACTATTAAGAAAAATGTAAAGAGTTGCCATGACCCTTTACAATTATGTCCGAGATACGCCTTAAAAAATTATGACAGGTTTCAATTTTATTCAAAAATAAATGTTCGACATTTTGATGATAGGGCATTCTGGTAGTTAAAATTAAAGAGAGCGACCTTTAAGGGCAAAAATAAAAATATGGAGATTTACGTACAGTATGAAAAAAGCAGCACAGTTGTTTATATGAACAAAATATATAGTTTCGATGCATACCTAACAAAACTTTGTCAAGAATTAGATAGAGCGTGCCACCCCCACCCTCCTTTCCGACTTCCTCTGTTGCTACGGTTCTGAAGACCTTTCATTTCAGTATGAAGGGCTTTTTTATCTTTGCTTTTAACTTAAAATTTCTTCATTACAAACAAGAAAGAATTCGTTTCTTTGGCATTTGAGGAATTGTGAAGTGGTTCTATTTCCGCCTTTTTTATTGCTTTGACTTTTTCTTTTTTACGCATTGAAATTATTTATACAAAAGTATGTACAAGAAAGTATGGGCTATATTTCTCATTAATCATCATCTGCGCCTTCACTTTTTTATAAACGATACGCAGTTAGACTTCAAAATGTCTTAATAACTTTGAAAAAGTTGAAATCAATTCACGGGTAGCTGCAGTAGCTAAAACAAGTACTAACAACTTATAAACTGTCTTTTAAGTTGTATTCACAAAGCGACTCCATAGCCTAAAGGATAGAAAAGATGATAAACCATCACTTGTGTTGATCATTCAAAGTAATGAAAATCTAGCTCCAGGGGCCAGATGTATAAAACAGTCTACCTCTCAATCTACCCCTAGGTCAAGCTACATAGACAAGATAGCTCTTGCTTTACCATATGCATAATGACTTTCATTGATCGATCTACCTTTGATCTAAAATTCGATCGATCGTATACCGGTGTATACCTTCAATAAACATAGGATAAGGTCTCAAATCTCGGCATACGTTACTGATTTACAAGGCACGTTTGGATTACGTTGATTATCACTCAGATTACCTTAAGCGGGCAACGCGTTTCCCTTCGAATGATCTGATTTTGAAGATTTAAAGGCTACAAACAAGTTCTACGTCTCACTCCTTTATCTAATCAGTAATAATAACATGTCGTTTCATTTATCATTGAAAGCTGTGAATTGACCTTTCGCTCGCAGCTCCGTGAGTTACTTTCCTTCACTGCGGTTTGGTCTATGTAGATCGATCTAGAAGTAGACATAGCTCAAGGGTGATTATACATATAGACCATAGCT
>JAAAKL020008069.1:0-16271 GCA_010016065.2 Carybdea cf. marsupialis auct. non (Linnaeus, 1758)
GTTGTGGTGGTGTAGGGAATGAATTGAGATGGTAAGATATGTTGTTAATATGGTTGTGGTGGTGTAGGGAATGAATTGAGATGGTAAGATATGTTGTTAGTATGGTTGTGGTGGTGTAGGGAATGAATTGAGATGGTAAGATATGTTGTTAATATGGTTGTGGTGGTGTAGGGAATGAATTATTTCTTTGATCTTTCTGTGGTCTTCTTGTAATTTTAACTGTAAAAAAATGGTCAAGGTGCAAATAGAAATGAAGACATCAGTTTGTCATTCATATTATTTTCACATGAAAATCATCTTTGAGACTCACATAATAGTCACAATACCAAATCTTGTGTGTACTAGTTACACTCCTTCACAACGACGATTGAATATTTTTTAACCCTCTACTAGTTTTACAACAAACTATTTCTACATAAACAGATTCAAACAGCTGTATAATAGTGTTACAAAGGCATTGCTGCTAGAAGCCATTTGTAACTTGTAATCACCTTTATACATCGTTTTCAATTTATTAACCTCCAGATTGTATTTACAATGGTCTTTCAAACTACGTGATTATTATCAAAATATAAAAACACCAGGAAACAGAACTGATAACATACCGGAAAACAGTCCAACCTCGAATAACCTAAATGTGCTATTAAGATAAATACTGTTTACGGAATACACGTTTATATTATGGTCACAGATTCCAAACATTGAAGAAAGAATCAGTTTCTGACGTTGCAGAGGCGTCGAAAAGAAGAGACGGAAAATTTCAGTTGGCCTAAGCTTTTATATACACACTGCCTTGAAGGGATATTCCTGCAAAAGTGCCCTTACAAACATCTATTCAGATTTTAGTCTGTGATGAACTATACATACTTGGACAACCTTTTAAATAGGGCTACTCTTGCTTACACTTTTCCTAAAGCAGACCAGCTCTTATTGAAACCTACTTAAGGCAAGACTTTCTTTTCTTGAAGAAACTTTTACGTAGGTCTGGTCTTACTTAGACCAAATAATACACACAAGAGCTTTTACTTAGACCTAAATTTAAGTAGAACTGTTCTTACCTACACTTACTTGTAACTAAACCTACCTTATTAAAACCTGAGCTGATAATGCACTGATTACATCCTCAAATCGGCAAGGAATAGCCTTCAACTTTCTTCCACACAGTTACATGTTACAACGCTTTTTGAGACCTGTATGAGACGTATGGGAATATATTGAGTCGTCCGGAGCTGCAATTTTAAGAGTGAAACAGGAGCAAATTATAAAAAGTGACCATAAGTGATAATAAAACTGCAAGCAGTAGTGAAATAGTACTGAAAAGCATTCCGTCGATGACAACCTCGTCAGAATCGAACATGAAACGGAGGGAATGAAATTCTTACCCAACCGCGTTTTAAAAGTAACCAATTAGAACTCCGACTTCCAGAATTGCCCAATCAGTATATTAATTTCGTTCCTTCCTCTTCTTGTTGAATTCTGACGATTTTATACTCTGATGAGTGTCAGACGAATAAGCTTTTCAGTAGAAAAATAACTTTCGCCGCGTCGTGCTGTTCTTTTGCTCTATAACATAAACAAACTTTTTGAATAACTGACCAATCATACAGTTTAAATTTTGAGAGTTTACTCTCACGATCTTATTTGCATCCTATAGTGACGTGTATCACATTCTTCTCTGATCACTATCTTACTTATCTTAAAATGAAAACGATGTTCATTTCCTAAATATCTGAAAGCATATCGTTATTTTGCAGGTGCAGGACATGAAAACTGCTGACTTTGTTATTATTCCGACAGCACATTTGAGAATTAATGTTATCTTCAAATGATCCGGAACGAAGGTGCTCTAAACAGCTTGAAGAAAAGAGTAATCAATCTCTCATAACAAGCGAATCAATGTAGGGTATTTCTCTCCCTTATTGTTATCAATACAAGCTGCCATCATAAAGCAATTGTAGTATGCCATTGGGAAGCATGGGTTCTTTACGACTCCCTATTAGATGCATCCAAACATTGAGCAAATATCTTATGATTATGAAATCATTATGTCATTTCAAGATGTTGGGGTTTTTTTCGGATTTTAGGGGGTTTATAAATTGTGGAAGATGCGCAATATGTTTTACCTTCTGTTATTTCAATCTTCTGACCTTGATATTTGAAAAATGTAAGAAACTATAATATGATAATAGGTTGAATTTCTTCAAACGCTACGCCCGTTATACATATCGTAAATTATGATTTTTTAAACCTATTTAGTAATACTATAAACATGCGCATCAATAGTTGCACTTGTACTTAGAAGACACTTTCCAAAAAAAGTAAAGGATTCAATATTTCAAAACCTCGAAAATAGACCCATGGGCTTATAATTGTAAAGCATCTTTTTGGTGCGCTTATTATTGGGACTTAAGTTTTGAGAGGAGTTATGTACAGTGTCTTACACAAGATACCTGTCACGTTTACGTCCTGGTCTTCTGACCAATCAAAAGCTACAGGCAATCCGGCAATCAAAAGCTACATTCAGCGATGGATTCCTTTACTTGATAGATTTATAATCACACATTACCAATTCATAGAAAATAGGACTTTTTGCTATTTTTCCCCATGGCTGTCTTCTCTGTGATATGCAACTAAAAAGAGTTTCATGAGTGTAAGCTCAAATTATAGCGATGGGAAGAAGAGCAAGGCTATAATCAGGATAAGAAATAGTTTAGAATAGCGATGCCCCTATATTATCTGTGGAAACTATTTTCTAGGGGGGGGGGGCTTATTTCTAGAGCCTAATTATAGGGGCAGCATAGTTTTGGGCCTGGGCTTATTTGCGGGGTTTTGGATATGTCCTTTATTATATCACATCATCAATAACCTTGGTATAGAGATAGCGTTGCCGATTCCTTGCTTCTGACAGTTCCGGTCAATTTTCTGACAATTGTAGAATTGATAACTGTACTTGCTTTTGCTCCTTAAAAAAATTACTACTCGTAGCCTTCAAGTGATAAGTTAAATACCGTACGTTTGTATGCAATTTCCTTCCAAAATCATATTATAAGAGGAGAGTTTATTTGATTTTTCAAAGGAATAACATACTTTGCAGGTCTACTGTAAGAATATAGCAGAGTCCTCAGTAAACTGAAGTAACCTTGACTAATTTTGACATCACCTGTTGAGGTGCCACATCTCAAAAGTTAACACTCGATGAGAAAGCGAGCTCAATCTAACTGCATTATAGTACGTGTTACAGCTAAGACCAAAACCCTAAAATTATCCAGCTCCTAACTTTTCCAATTCTATTAAAAACTCCAAGCTACAAAAGATACCTCTCCGAATAAATTCCAGAACAACATTGAAAATGTTGCAGTATATTCATGTCTGGACAACTATTCCAAGAATTCATGACTGAGTAGGGCTGGTCGGTGTGACATACCCAGCATCTGTCTCGATGTCCACCACTGGAGTACATGTTCTAGAAATGTGAATGCTTTCAAATTCATCTTCTTCGGTGCCGCTGTATTGCGGCGATGAAACAGACAGTCGCATTGGCGAAGTGGCTCCAGGGGGGTAACGGTACACAGTTGGTGTATTTTTGTTTTCTTTCGATGTTACCAAGTACTGTGTGGGTATGACTGGTAAGCTTGAATATCGTCTTAAGGAATGCCTGGGCGAACGTGCTTTCGTTACCTGGTTTGAGGATTCCTCTGTTTTTTCTGTGCTCGTAGTTTGTATGGTCTTTGATCGCTCCCTTTGCTCTGGCTGATTGTACTGTTTCTCTTCCTCTTTACTTTTACCATTGTCTAGTGCAGGTTCTTTAGAGCCAGTTTTCACCTTCCCACCAGATTTGGTTCTTGCTCTTCCTTTTTGGGCCGCGGTAGCATCCGTTCCGTAAGTTAAACTGAGTTTGGCTGTCCCAATGTTAAGACCTCGAACTATTTTAAATGGTCTACTATAGTTGCCTTTGCGGAAAGACAAGGGCGACTGTGGGGCTGGAGATGGAGGTATTACTGAAATATTAAAGTTCAATGCTTGGCCATTTGCAACCACTGGAGAGCAAGCCGTTCTACTGCTTGAGGCAGATTTGGTCTTAATTACAGTTCTTGACTTGGTCTTTTTTCTGATCTGCATATTTTCATCTTTGGCAGCTTGTTTTGGGTCATTGAAGTACATCCGACCCTCTCGTTGAAATTGTAAGCGTTCCTTTGCGCTGGAAAATTTTTCGCGGTAGGGTGAGTGTATAAACACGGCATTGCTAGCTACGGATTTTTCATGGGATGCTTTCTCGATGACGACTTCGTCTCCTGAGGAAGAAGCATCAGAATTACTGCTACTTATTGCCTTCAAAACTTGGCTTTCTCTGCAATGAACTAAAAGCAAACGAAGTAACTGCTCCGAAAATTCTTCATGGGTGTGCATTTGGTAGACAAGGGAGCTTTCGTATAATTTTTTTAGTGCGTCAGCAAGAGTGCTGATAGCAGGTAAGTTTTCAAAATTAGTTGGAGCCTTTTTGTCGACGTTGATGATACTAGTCTTATCGACTATTTCCGTCTGATGAAACCTCTTGGGCAACGGTTTTGGCAATTCGAACTCATGCTCTCTCACTGTAATAGTAGGGATATTGTACGACAGGGCCATGCCAAGTTGATTTAGACAATGGGGATCAGATATTGAGTACTTATTCAGAATGAAGACAAATGCACTTGACGACACGATGGCCAAGTAATTATCTACAATTTCCTTGCCTTGTATTTGATAGGGATTCGTTCGCACAAAACTGTAACATGACAATTCGGTTATTACCTTTTCCTTTAAAGACATCTTATTATAATTGTACCCATTTTTTACATCTTTTCCTGTTACATATATCAGATGGCCTGAAAGTCCACCCTGAGAACCGGCACTGTCGTCCATGTTGCACTGTTTCTCAAAAGCTAGCTTCGCTGATGCAGTAGGAGGAAGTCAGCATAGCCTTACTTTGAAGAAAACAGATCCAAAAATCAGAAAACGGATTCGTGGATGTTACGTGGATGAAATGTAGTCATGCACCCTATCCGTAGTATTCCGTAAGAGCCCTAAAAGGAAAACTGGAAAAACAAGAACGACAGTTTAAGAAAGCAGTATCACTGGAGCGCGAGGAGAAAACCAGAAAAGTCTTTAATAATGAGTAAGGCGTCTATAAAATAGCAATAGAAAAATTTCAAAGACGAATTTTTCTGAATTTGCTAAAAGCACATCAACAAAATCAAATCCATATTCAATAACTAAATTGAGATGGTATCTTTCGATTTGTTTTTAATATTCATGTTTTTACAATTTTGTCCATCACCGCATTCATACGTTCTACTTTTTTACATGTGTTAACAAATACTGAAGCTCTGTTTTATTATGTTTCTGTGATAATACTTGTCAGAAGATAACGTCAGTTTACCGATTTGACTGATTTACTTGTGAAAATTGTAAACTTTAGAAGGTTTCGTTATCTATGTAGCAGTTCCGTTGTCACATTTAACGGCGATAACTTAAGTTTTTATCTCTTTTGGTTTCTGCTTTTTAAAACTGCCAAAAGTTTATCTGTTGCCCATAATAGATAGTTTAAGATAATCATCGCAAGAGACTAGATTCAAACTTTATTTGACATTTCTAAATCTTAACATAAGAAGGCTGTGATCGTCTGCATAAATATTTGCATCTTCTTCTCGATCAGAGACTCAATTGGAAACTAGAAATGAAGTTTAAAGATGTAAAGTGAAAGTTTGCAACCCTGAAGGCATCTAGCCAAAAGCGAAGTACTTTTTTCAGTCGTATCCAATTTCGTTCTCCTCTCCATTATATTTCACCACATTCCTCAACCACTAGAATGCCAGGGGTACAAAATAAATAAAAACCATTTCATAGTTATTGGTCAGATGAGATGTGATTAAATATAATATTATATTCATCAGGTCCATGACGTGTAAAGTTTGGAAATAATTTTCAAAAATCGATTAAATTTACAAATAAAATGGAATATATAGTGATTTGAGTATAGATATATTTAGGAAACTTTAAAGGACAGAAATCTCGACGTGCCCAACCCAAGTACATCTCTAAAACTTGACTGTCTTATTAACTGCATTTTCTAACCTTACCTTGCCCTTTGTTCTAGTTTTAATCTTATTTTGCGGCGGTGTAAGCGCGTTCGACGTACCCTATGTAAACGTTGGCCAGCCATTTCCAGCCCGTCAGTGTTAAAGACTTGACAGTTTCAGAGTTTCAAATTTTGTTATGCTTGACGTTAAAGAGTAGAATTTTGATGTTGTGGTAAACCCTCAGTCAGTAATGCATTTTTTCTCCTTTACAATGGAAGTATTGCGAAGTGGTACTTCAGAGACGCAATTTTAACACCAACTTTGTTCCTTTCTTGCAAAAGTATTTGAATGCTGAATTACCTTATGCGTTGTTCCAAATGGGCAGTATTAATTTGTTGTTAATCTAGATACTTCTAAGAAAACCTTCTTCAATTTATAAAGCCAAAAAGCCTTTTTGCTCACAGCACGCTGCTTTGAGATTCTTTTAATTCCCTTTTGGAATCATAGTTTCTAGCAATGCCTTTTTCAACGCTTGGATGTAGCCAAGAACAAACCAAAATCCACTAACGCTTTCTATTCCATTTTGGATGTCTCACAATACTGAAGAAAAAAATCAATGTTTCTTCCAAATGAAACGGTTTGTTGACAGGGTAAATCTCTTACCACAGCAATGTACGAAATTTCTTTTAATAAAGGCATACTCAGAAATTTCTGTCAAAACCAACCAGAGAAATGTACGTGCTTTGCTGGGAGTAATTTACTTCTCGGCTGTTTGCTAAGCGTACTGTAGTTTGCTTGAAAAATTTTTAAAAGTAGGAAATATTGCAAAAGGTATCTAAAGTTAATATTTGACGGACGAAGTGATCACTAAAACTTTTCAGAACGATAAAACTGTTAGAATGTCCAAAATTCCTTTGTGCTTTTGCCGAACAGCGTTAGGATGATCATTAGCCTAATGTTCTATGACAATCAAATGATTTGAGTCATTTTTAGGTAAAGCATAAAACCTGCAATTTAGAAATGCCCTGTTGTTAGCTCCTTAGGTTTTTTGGAGCTATATGCTTGTACTAGCAAAGCAGTGAGTCACAGTATCAGAACAAATTCATAAGTTTAAAGCCCCTCATTTTACAGGATATATAAACACAGACTAAACTAGAGTACTTTAGGCAAGAAACTCCAATCTACAAGGTTTTGCACCATAATTATTAGTTTGTATGCAGAAGGTGGATAACAGAATTTTTCGTTTCTCTTGTAAACGTGACTGGCTCCTAACACTATATCATTAGCACACGTTGCTGGAAATCTCCAAATATCTGCTGCCATAAGGAAAGAGGTCATGGAATAACATCTGCTTTTTTCACGTATAATTCTTAAGGATTCTCTCAAGACATATATAGAAGTGTTGTCATTCCAAATCAAATATAATTTTTCAAATTTTCTAACAACAATTTTCTTTAGTTTTTCCTGAATTTGCTCATGAAAATTACAAGGGTTTTTTAACAAATTTTTTATTTTTGTTCGTGATTTCAAATCAAAATGGCATAGCATTTTTTAGACCCCGTTCCTTAAAGTCTAACTTAATAACTGGATTGCAGTGGTAGCGTTAGATTTGGTACACAATTATCATTTTGGAAGAAAGGAGGAGGTAATGAGAAGGTATTCAATTGAGGCGCAAAACGTTCATTTATTGTTAACGGAAATAAAAGGGAAAATGACTATTCCATTATTCATTGATGTTCTCTTGCAATACAACTTTAACCAAACATTAAAAGGGAAGAAAAATTTTCTTTTCCCTTCTGGAAAAGAAAAATTAGATTAAACTCATTAATTAAACACGATAAAGACTGATCTCTTTATTTGCTTTCATAATTTCAGGACGACATTAGTGGTCTGTGCATAATTGGAGATGTAGGAGGAATTGCACAGTTTGTAAGTTTCTACTCCACCCTACAGCATTTTGTTAAGGCACCTTCCCCTTAAATAGCATCGTTCTCATCCCCTATTTAAATTTCCACCTCTCCTTTTATCTCTTCTTGAAACGAAAATTTAGGGGGTTACAAAGCACGGCAGTGACTGTTGCCCATTTCAAGCCTTTTTGTCAAGCATGAGCTTTAAAAAGGTTAGGTTAAGTTATATTAACAACTGCTCTAAGTCATGCATAAAAATATTCAGGTGAGATGTGAATTTTAAAAGTTTAGACCGTCCATTCCAAGCCAATCCACATTTACACTTTTATCATATTATTTTCCTAGAGCCCTTTTACTACCTCCTCTGATATTTAAAACGTTTGTTAAAAATGCTCACCCACCTCGCTTATTCTAACTTTTAAAATAAAGGACCGGTGAGTATGTGAAAGACGATGACCTTTCTCAATGCTAGACATTTCTCAGATGAAACTTTCGGCGTGGATACTATGGCAGTGAATTATGGTATTTTTAACTTTTGTAACCAAGTAGGATAAAATATTGACCAGAATTTTAAGGGGGAAGGACATGCAAGGGAGACTTTTCTTATTCATTTATGTCTGAATTTTATGCAAAGGCGATTAGCAAATTAGCTATTAGCAAAATGTGCAGACGTTAATTAAAAGTAGTAAAAGTAACAGGACATAAGAAAGTACATCGGAAACGTACTTTACAGTTATATACATGTTGTACTTTTATTTCATCATATTGCCTCTGTAACGTTTTGTGGATGATTGCTTTACTTACTGAAAATGCATGTAATGTGAACCATTTTACATGCAAAACCTCTGCGCATAGGCGCGAAACGGCCGTTCTTACTACCAAAATGTTCTCTCTATTTTGGAATTACTTGCAAGTAGGAACCTTTCACTGCACCAAAAAAACTGATGGTTCCAGAAACACAGTGTAACTCTTACAAGTTCTTCCAGTTACTTTTTCTCGCAATTTGAATTGATTACGAAGATTTTGGCGCTGATGAATGTGAGATGAAAATAGCTTTTACATGTGATACGGTTTCTGTATTTCATTGATTTAGCTAGATTATGTGTATAATACATAAACACGTACCGCATTTAGTGCGAAGAATGAAGTTGGCTAAGACCAACATTTAACTTTACTTTTAAACTCCGAAAACTTCTTCAATATCCCAAAATTCTACAAGTGTTCATTTGTTGCCTGACACTGCAATTTAAACATCTGATATTCTCCAAAGTGAAAAGCCAAAAGGACGAAGACTATGCTGCATGATCCCTTGTTACTCGCAAGTGACTATGAGGTTGTCATGGTTTTGTAATCTTTAGAATTAGAAGCGGATGGTATTTGCTCTTAGCAGGACATAACGTTACTCTTTACGTGGGCTATTCCGGTGTCTAATCTGTAGTCGAGAGGATTACCTATACTGCCTAAGTTCTCAGCTTACTATTGGGCTGGGCGCCAGCATTGGATCGAAACTTAATGCTTGCTGTTATACATTGCTGTTTAGTCTATATCCCGCCATATTTTTTCAAAGATTTTTTTTTCGGAAACCACAAAGCCACATAAAGAAGCTGCTACGATATTATAAAAACCATGTCAAATATAGTTTAAGTGTAAAAATGCGTGTGGATTTACAAACTCGAAATTATTGTTAAATTTTATAATATATGCTGTATCTACACCACAACTTGGGGCTTTCTTTTGGTGTTCATTGACGTCCTTTGCATTCTTTACTTAATATTTACACATGATTCGGGTCTGAAGTGAACCGATATTGTCAAATCTTCATACGATGAGTTTTACGAGGCAGTTAAAAGTAAAAATCATTTTGTCTCTAATTAATGAGACAGTTCTTTTTTAAATTTAAATTATTTTTCCCTCGGCGCTTATTCAAGGGCGTATGATATTACAAAATAGATAAATTGATATCCTATTCAAAACAACGACTTGTACAAAGTTATCTTAGCTTCACTATAATCATCTACATCTTAACCCGTCTCAAAATTGATACATCAGTTTTCTAATTCTTTCCTAAGGGGCCATTCGAAATGTGCTTTGGGGGCTAACATCAAACAGGGCGCCCGCTGTAAAACTTCCGTTATCAGTTATCCAAAAAATTAGGAAATCATTACATTTACACAGTTGGGACTTAAATGCTAGTTGCACATCGTATATTAGATGATGGTTATAGTGTATTCTATTTCTTTATTTTTGGCGCAATTATTGCATTAAGTAAAAAATCATTTTTGTTAAACATTTCCTCCACTGGTTGAAGCTGTCGTTTGTAGGTTTGCAACATCATGGTAAAATCCTCTTTATTCCTGCAAATTCTCAAGGAAGTTTTTTTAGCCTCGCTTAGGATAAATGCTGCAACCAGTATCTGGCGGATACGCTTTGCTAGAAGACTTCTCACGATAATTTTCTAGTTTTTCATTATTGAGACTATGCAAGCTGCTTTTTTAAAGTGCTGATTGGAAGTTAAGGATATCTGCCAAACTCGGACAACGCCAAAGTTTTTGTTGGCCATCCTTTTTAATTCTTTATTTGATAGAGGAATTCTTCCCAAATTAGCTTCAAGCAAGTCCCAGTTTGATATATTTGAATGATAAAGCACAACAGAGTTCGTATGTTTCTCAAGGACATTACAGCGGGAATGGGACTCGAACATGTTGATCTCATAGCAAATAAACTATGCATCAAATAGCATCAAACAGTATCAAATAGCATCAAATAGCATCAAATAGTATCAAATAGCATCAAATAGCATCAAATAGCATCAAATAGCATCAAAAAGCGTCAAATAGCGTCAAATAGTATCAAATAGCGTCAAATAGAATCAAATAGCGTCAAATAGCGTCATATAGCATCAAATAGCGTCAAATAGCATCAAATAGCATCAAATAGCGTCAAAATAGTATCGAAATGGCATAAAATAGCACAAATAGAATAAAACAGAACAGATAGCATGAACATGAGCAGACTAAAATAATCTGTTTGTCAGTTCAGTTCTACTTAAAATTAATTTGCCATCAACTCAGTGAAAAATAGTGTTACTTCTTATTAAAAGTCATAATAGGATCGAAGATATTTCGTTGTTGGCACTTTAATTAAATGTCTAGACTTATAAAGAAAGATCAAAATGCCGGTAATTAGTTGAAAATAGGAAGAATTGCGTCTAAGAACCTTTGGACTTAGCACATTTTTGAAAACACCTGCGTCCTCGTGTCATTGTTTACTTACCCAGGATTTGTTTGTTTGTGTGATAAATGTGTGAATAATCAACAAGTATAGACCATGTTCAAAAAGTAAGATTCGCGTATCTACACCATGGGCTCAAATTCCAGTTGATTTCTTGAACGTATTGTCAATTGCTACACAATAACCAGGGTGTTATGTTTTGGGGAGGGCACTTTAATTTACACGTTCCTTAGACTTACGATGCTGCATCTTAAGAGTCCGGGGCATTTTCAAGAAAGAAAAGAAATAATAAAGAAATTCTAGCAAAACTTCCTTAGTTGGCAGATTATCCTTCCATCCCAGTGGAGGTGACAGGTGAACTGTTAGAATGAGGGGCTTTATTCCTTGCTTCCACAAAATGTTAGCGTTCTTCACGAAACTCATGGGGATGTTGCAACTTGTGATAAGATACCTACTTTTTTTTACATGTTTAAAAAACAAAAGAGTTTTTCATTTTCTATTGATCCGCAGACAGCATATACTTTACCTTTACATGTGCTATGAAAGACATCTGCTAAACATGATTTTGTCTGTTGAAAGGGAGCTGAGTTGCCATCAATTCTGTATATTTTTAAAGAGAGCAGAGAGCGTTAACGTCCACCCCCCACCCCCCAGGCAATCTCTACGATACATTTTAGCCGACAATCTTTTTACAAGGTGTTGTTAGTTTACGAGGTAAAAAAGGATGCTAAAAAAATTAAAAGGCACTAAAGAGACATGATTTGATTCATAAATGCTATTCAATGCTTCTACTTCTGTCAATATTCAGAACCCGGTTTCTGTTGGTGAATCCTCTGAGCTACTCAGCTTCGGTATATAAATCTACCGTCTGCATTTATCTTCAAATCTTAATTTAATGCTTAAGAGGTCCTAACATATGATATTGTGTAAACTATTGGACATGAAGAGAGATAGGAAAGGATGCCTCCATTGGCACTTATACTCGGAAATTCTACTTTTGACTGAGCCATGGCGAATCGTGAAGTTCCTTTCTTGTAGCAACATATTCCAATTTTCTCTTGCAGTTCTTATAACTTTCATTCAAGTTCTTTCTTTAAAGAAAATGCTAAAGTTCTAAATTTCATTAATAAAAGTGGGGCTTTCTAAGAAGTTACCAGATTAATGCTCTGTCCTATTTTTTCGCAGTAAAAATCATTCACAGTACATGACAATGCATCGATAAACTTTTTTTCATAAACTGTCACTGTTCCTGAGGTGGCGGTTAATGCCTTAGTAATTTGTCACTAACGACAGTAATCATTGAAGTTACAAAATATACAGTGTGAAGTTAATAACTGCATTTTTCATAGGTGCTAACAACCATGTCGTGTTTCAAAAAGACTTATTCCATTGTTCCTCGCCCATTACACCTAATGAGAAAAGTTGAAGACGCTAAGCCAATGTTACTTTCCCATGCTTGCATTAAATATTCATTCTGAAAGGTTTTACCACCGCCTTCAGAGCGATAAAAGTATTTTTTGGCCTCTTTGCAAGGTAAGCAAGAAAGGAGTTGCATTAATGCCCCCCTACAAATTTCAATACTGGTGACAATGTGAGACTAACACGCCAACGAGCGCTAGCCAATGTTAATCACTGTCTTATAACATGCAGCATAACTTATTCAACTATTACGATTACTTCCAGTACTACAACTAATACCAGTACTACCACTACTACTATCACTACTGCTACTGCTACTACTACTACTACAACTACTACTACTACTACTGCTACTACTGCTACTACTGCTACAGCTATAACTACTACTAGTACTGCTATCGCTACTGCTACTACTCCTACCACTATTACTATTAAAATTTGTATACTACACCAAAGTTAGATATTCTGCTTGAGAAAGGATAATGTAGAAGTGGAGGAAGATACACAAGACAGAACTGGTTATGAAAGAGCATAATCTGCGGTTGCAATCCCACAAAGACACCGGAGCAAGTTGAAGAAGAACGGCGAGCTAGACATCACTCAAGGATACTATTGATATTTTATGGTTATACACAACGAGGTAGCTACGTAGTTTAGAAAACAAAGTCACTCGAGGATCGCAGTTTAAATGATGTAGCAGATGATAGACTTACATATTTCACTCATTACACTATTCGCAGCATAAAAAATCCAGACCAAACCAATGCTAAAGTAGTAAACTGTATTTTGCTAAAGCCTTCTTTTTACCCAACAATTTGATCTATCTAGATGTTTAAACAAGCTCTTTTAACTCTAAGGATACCCTAAAAGATATTTGTTTATCAAAAGTTGTCAAAACAGCGTTCCACATTTTAAAGAAGCAGCTGTTGTCTTGGAATCTAAGCTTGCAATTTAGCAAAGTTGTTGTCTTTCTATGAGTCGATGCGTGAATTCAGTAGCTGAGATTAAATTACAAGCCTCATTACCATTACCAACATGGCAGAATTCTCATTCGTGATCGTGGAACTGTAAGTAGGAGGTTATCGAGCGAGTTATCGAAGAAAACAGAGCCGTACTGTTTTCAACGACGACATCAGCCCAATTGCTCAATTCAAAACATAAACCCCGGACACGAAGGCCTGTTTAATCACTGATACTAGGTTCAATCTTGTAATAGAGTATTTCAAGATCGCCATTGCAGAATGTACTACTAGGAATATTGCACATTGGGCAATGGTGCACGGGTCAACTTTTATGTAGGAAAAGAAAGGACTGATTGATTTTTCCTGGAAACTTGTGTACAAGACTTAAACAGAGGGCGTTCTATTACCAACTTCTAATCAGAGAACATTGCACAAAACTTTGCAAAATAAACTTTTTTACATATCATGATAAATCAGTTTTTTACTTTTGTGTATTTTTAGCCTTGGGAAGTTTTGTTTCTATTGTTTCTGATTGACCGAGAACATTTGTTTTGCTGCACTTTGTGGCCTTTAGTCCTCAATTTGTAATAAATTTGTTGTTACAAGTGACGCTTCTATTAACAAGGTGACTTATGTTTCTAGTCTAATCTTTTTCATGTTATTCACCAAATGCGATTCTCTTGATGGTACGTAAAACGTCATTGATAGTGCTCGGCAACAAATATCACAGAAGACACCTTTATCGGCCTTTTTCTACCACGTCACGGTTAATGTTTATGCCATTATTCTTATTTCACATTACTTTGTAGTCCTGTGAATCGAATCTCAGGCCCCAATTCTTTGATTTTATAAAAAAATTTGCATCTACTCTCGCAGCAATATAAAGGTTTTTTCTTCTTCTTGTTGTTGGCAGTATTATTGTTACTACTACAATAAGTGAGTTTGCGTGATGCCTGATTGATATAAACAATGTTTACAATATTGATTTTTTACATGGAAGTTTGAGTAAACATTTTTAATTGAAAAAACTCCTATTGTATCCTTGCAAGTGGTGAATTTATGTTGTGCCAATTTACAATGTTTGCATATGAAATTGCCTTGAAACATCACAAGGTTTAGATTGCATACAGTAAGCTGGTACTATACGACAACCTTGTCGACGAGATAAACCACGTTATTGTGAGTTTATGTTATGTTTAATGCGCTACAGATAATTTTTCATGTCAGGGCAATGTATATAGAGTGAAATATGAAGTATTCCTTACCTAGAAACTAGAAATTGAAAGAATTTGCGGAGATGATTTGCTTTGAATGGCTATCATGCATTGCCGTTGCAAAGATCTTGCTAATAAGTGGCAGCGATGCTGAAAGACAACTTATAAACCACTTGAGGAAGAACCATAAGGAAGTACCACAAGAAAAATAAAATTAAAAAACTCTGTCTCACAAGCAGTCTTCAACCAGTGTTTTACACTCAGAAATTATAAAAACATATATAACTGAGTGTAAGGGGTACAAAGCGTATCATGAATCAGAGAATTACATTATTTGTAACCCTGACACGTTCTGTCGATTGCTACAGACACCACAGTTATGATAAAATGCGTTCCGCAACCAGGGATTCCCAACATGACCATTTCTTTAGCCTAGCTTTTATCTAACAGATCCGTAGGAATGCAATGTGATAAACTCGAAAATCAAACGTGCAAAATACGAAGCTCAATTCGTAACTCGAATCTCATCTAGACACATAAAAAAAACTATCAAACAAGCTTTTCTCCAAGATGAAACTATTTTATAGGCATCACAGTATGGTTTTTAAAGGAACATTTAAGCATAAAACGTCTCAGACTATCTCGGGTGGCGAGGGGTAAGGATGGACCAACCTTTCATTCGTTTTACGATTTTAAGTCAACTGAACTATTTGTTTGTTTAAATATAGAAAAGTTAATTAATGAAGTGTACTTTATAAAGTTAAGACGTATCTGTTAATAAACTTGTGTAGGGACAATGTGCGTTTTAGTTGACGTATGTAAGACATAAGTGTTACGAAATTTAGATATCGAGCAGATTTCTGAATAATCTGACTTTCTTTGTTCTCTTAGTTATTTAAAGTTGGTTTTTCAGTGAAATGTGCGGACGCAATTATTTAATGTCATCCTACCCCACAATATTTCTTGAAGTAATGCTACTGCAGCAAAGTGCCTCAAGCAATCTTTCTCTGTTGCTTTAATATATAGACTAGGCTGTTCTATTAGCGATCGATTAGTCTTTTAACCCTATCGAGACTTGGTGATTTTGAGATTCCCGTTATTTATTTGGGAAGGGCAGAGGGGAGGGGTCAGAATACTAATGGATACATAAATGGTAATAACTCCGTGAATATTTTTTCTTAAATTGTACCTCCAGTGGTCAGAACTTTGTTGTTATTTTGTTTATTTTACTGAGTTTTAAAGCCTCTTTTGCTGCACGTTGAGTTTTTCTTCACGCAAAACCGTGTAAAAGAGCTCAAAACTCCACTGCAAGCCACCGACATGTTTGGCTCGTATTGAATTTTTCAGCATCAACAATTTAACTTCCCTGTTCCTTATGACTTTAGATGGGTTTCTTATGACGTCAAAAATTGCCTCATTCAGGAAAAACCTCGTTAAAGAATCACATATAACTACGGAAAACTTTCCGTAAAGGGAAAT
>JAAAKL020008070.1:0-16270 GCA_010016065.2 Carybdea cf. marsupialis auct. non (Linnaeus, 1758)
GTCTGTGGCACTCTGACACGACATGGCAACATAACAAAGGAAGGGATCAATTTATTAGTGAGTGCATTTCATCTGAACAAAATCTGGCTTAAAAGTTATTTAATGATATTCAAAATTGTATCGGGTGATGTAGAAATTGTACTCACTTCAGAAATCGGTAACGAGTGTATATATACTTCTTAACTTCTTGTAGAACATTAAAATAAATGAATGATACTTACAGTATCGTTCAGATTTTAAGTTTGAGGGTGGAAACGACACAGAGTTCTTGCATTTTATCGTAGCATACATTACGCTCCCTTACTTTTTTTGGAAGCATCATCTTTCCGGGAGTGTAGTATAGTAAACTAGCTAATAGACAGACCGTACCGCTGACGCAAATGCGTAGAGGTCACTTCAGGAGCTTTTTGTTGGGTAAGCTTTTTCAAGCGACGAACTTGATGCACTTTCAACAAAAGCATTTGGGGTGTAGATGATGACACTCCTGTAGCGACAAATCCCAAACCTAGTGTTAAAATAAATCTCTGCCTACCCTCTACCTTCTCTCTACCTTCACTACCAATTCAATCGTCACATCTGCTCATGCTAGACTCCACCATGTATACCGCGCTGAGTTCCTCGTTAGCTACATGGAATTGGCTCTTCTTTTTACCTACTGTTGATACTGGGTAACGTAACCCTTGCACCAATTATAGTGTATACAGTCACTTACTTTCTAACCGTTGCACAATTTGTTGACACTTCTGCCGATGTTCTTCAGCTTACTAGTTGTATTGTCAGACAATCCATGATCTTTGAAATCACTTCTTTTTTTTGATATTACAAAGACTGATGTCAGTATTCTGAAGGTAATTGAGGTCATACTTAAATTCGTTGCAATAGACGTATTAGAAAACATATGAATATCCTGTAGTATGTGGAGTAAAGAGTACGAATCTAATCACATAAATATTTTTCCAGTTTTTTATAAAAGATAACTTGATCTAGAGTCCTACAAAGTGCTACAAATTAACAAAGAATGATTCCTTTGAGAAATTAGGAAATCTCATCACCAAGAATAAAAACTTGGTGATGAGATTTCCCAATCTCAAGGGCAGAAGAATTTCAGGATTATATCTATATCTAGATCTAGCTCTAACATCTTTAACAGTCGGTGGGATTTTTGTTGAAAGAAAAGGTCGAATAGCAGATACAGGGATATCTCTGACGCGTGCTTGCAATGGAAGGATCCACAGACAAGTAGGGATGTATCATGAACAAAACTGTATTGCAATGTTAACTTGGATGAATCTCTCGCAACACGCCGGACTTAAATAGAACACAATTTCAATTCAAGAGAATGGTTACCAACAGTAAACGAATTTTAGAATATAGCACAAGATGAAAACAGGGGTTCAATATTGCAACACGGAATTTGCAGTTCTACAATTTTGGTTTATTACAATGCAAGATCCTCACGGAAACCAACAGAAATTATGATAGGATATGTATCAGTTATATCGGATATAATGTATGTAATGTCACTGATATAATAATTGCAAGGAGTACAGAAACAAAGCATTGATGTGATGGATTACCTAAGTAAAATTTCTGTGGCAGAAAGGAAATTGTTGTTAATTGACATACGCAGGTTATTCATCGACCTATGAGATATAAAATATGGCCATGGTATCATGGTTAAACCACTGATCTCTAAAAAAGACTAGATCATTGTTTCCAACTACAAAAAAGTGTAGTCACAAGTACTGGCCCCAATTAGTTAAAATAGCGCGGAAAAGTCCGCCATGTTGCGAAAAATTGTTTATAACCTTTGTGTGATGGGGACTGAAATGGCATCCAACGACTGACCTCACTTTCAGACGGAAGATGCTCGATCCAGTGTTTTTTTAGAGATCAGCGGGTTAAACGCACTCCGTCTTAGCCATAAGATACATAAATCATGAAACATTATACTTTGTATTGGCAGAAATATAGTGCACACCATAGAAGTCATCAAAGTATCCTTGTGGTATAGGAGTAGCACCCTTGGAAAGTTTCAACATCGATTACTCGCAAAGCAGAGTATAAATATAAAAATAATACAGACTTCGTGTTATTTACGTTTAATTCTCCTTCTTTTGAGTGGTTGTTCTTCAGTTGATCTGACAATATCCGATTTAGAAATACTGAGTCACTTTTTGTGCAGAGGTCCTTGTAAAAGTGACATAAAGTAGACAAACAATCTGCTAAATTTATGAGTTTCACACTAGCATAAAGAAGTAGCATCAAAAGAACCTTATCATTTTGTTTGTTGCTAGCTGCAAGGAGTTAATTTCCAGAAGGGCGCTCTCGAGTTTTGGTACTAGCGGTGAGTTGGGTTTGTATTAGCTTAAAAATACACCATCTGGTATTCACTACCTCTTTAAAGCAACACCGTTAAAATGTGTAAGCAAAGATGAGTCTTCTATTCAAAAAAGGCGAGAGGAACAGCAGAATATTATAGATAAGGTAAGTATTTGATTAGACATGAGAAAAGAAATTAGAAATAAGGCGTCAGCTATTCATCACTCATCACTTGGAGTGGGAAAGACCTACCATATCTAATTTATATCTTGAATTAACTTGTAAACGATGTCTTTAATCTCGATTGTCATTCGACGTTGCTGTACATTACAGAATGTGACATGTAGTATAGCCGATGATATAAAGTCAGGGGCTGGGGAAGGTAGTGCAGATTGGGGGGCCAAGTAGGCTGGGTTCAAATTTACTTTTTCACTTTCCACAGTATGCAGAAGCAAATCTGTTGTGTGTCTCAATATGCATATTCTGCTGTGAATGTGATACAATGTCTATCGCAATCAATTTCAATTTTGATAAAGCTAAAAAGTGGTCATGGAAAAAAAGGGAGATTTGACAAATATTTGGGGGGCCTGGCCCTGCTGTCCCCTGTTCCCCCGTCCCTGAAAATCCTGTGAAAGAGGATGTGAAGGTATTCAAAGGTACAGTTTAGCGATTTTGAGTCAAACGATTGTTAGGCATGCGTAGAAGAACAAAGCGAGCAGTCAAAAGTTCTACTTGATCCTCCCTGTTGTCGCAGTGATTGTTGCTCACGTGTTAACAGAAACACGCGTATATTATGGTAATCATGGAGAAAATAAGAAATTTAAGCAAAACTGATTGGTCATGACAAAATTAAAAAGCGTTGTGCTAAGTATAACTGCAATTTTCAAATAATATTATGTCGAAATATGGAGGGTGATTCTTGCGGGAATTGTATCAAAGCAAACTTTCCCACCATACTACAGAGCCGTGGCAAAGTCATGATTTCAGTGCTGTGTGTGTTGGGGGTGGGGTGGGGTGTATGTAGGATTAGTACATAGCATCGACTGAAACAATAGACAGCAAAAAGGGCGTGGTTGGCCATTTTAGATGGAGGAGGACGTTCTTCAGAAACTACACCCTTCTTTGAACCTATTTAAGCCTAAAAGCATGTGCTCTCTGAGACGACTAGCCAATTACATATGTACATTCGTGTCGAAAACAATTCACAATAAGCTATCTCACCACTGATCTAAGCAAATGAAGACGAATTGAAAAACTGCATAAAAATCATGAAAGCCTTCAATTTGATGTGAATCCTTGATTTCTTATAGTATGAAAAGATTATACTATTTATAAATTGTTTTAGAAATCGAAAAAGTAAACGCTTTACAAGTCTATGTATAAATAAAGGTGTTTGAAATAAAAATGTACACACATGCACACAAGCTTCAACGTTTCTAGATCCGTCATTGGACTGATAACAACTGATATCAAATAACATGAAGGAAGTATAATAAAATGATTTTCCAATTAGCAAAACTGTACATAAGATAAAGAGTTGGGTTAGAGAGAACAACATGAAATTTGAGTTAAGTCATCATTATTGGGACCAGTTTATTGGGAAACGTTAAGCAATCGAAGATCCGTTGCTTAATGCTTTCTGCATTTATTGTATCACAAACAAAGTTTTCAAATACTTCCGACTGCCATACACAACAAAGCAGATTGAAGATGAGAACTAAGTTGAAAAGTTGAGGCTTAAGGCCAGAATTTCGACAGTTTCTATTTATTTGTGCACATTATTTTGGGACCAGTGACATCTAGTTTTATGAAAAACGATAATGGATGCAGAGGTCCCCTAACAACGGTGGGGGCAATGGGGGCACTTGCCTCCCAATTTTGTTAAATTTCGACACTTATGTACCTATAATATGTTTTGTACCTCTGAACAATGGTGTGCCATCCCCCTCCCATTTGAGAATCGTAACTACGATCCTGATTCCTTGTCAGTCGAATTTCAGCTACGTTGTATCATTCTCTTGCAATTCTTTAGCACTAAAGAAACAAGGTTACTTAATTGAAAGATAGGATTAGTTCTATGGTTTGAAACGCCTTTGCAGAGAAAAACAAATCGACTTCTTAACTTCTTTTATGCAACTAGGACTCTTAGGGCCACAAAAATTGTCAGATAAAATTCTGCGACCACCAAGTCACTGCTAATCAGTTTTCAAAGAGGCACTTGCCGAGCTATTGTACACCACAGAAGCCACAAATATTACTAGAAAGAACATATTTCCTTAGTCAAGGATATTTAAAAACATAAACAAAGGAAGCAAATTTTTTGTAGCGCATAAAAATATTCGAGTAAGATACAATCGTGTTAACATGGCTCCCAAGGGAAAGTTAAATTGGATTCATCTGTTATTAAACCCCATCGGAAGTGCAACAAACAAGGTGTTTTTTGAGTCACTCAAGGTATTATTACTAAGGAAATAAAGGAAGTCTTTGAGAGGATTTGGTAAAGTTTGTGACAAACGGCGGTAGAAACTTCAGGGCTATTTATGCATACAAAGTTGTTTCAACTTCTACTCGCGCGTTGTGATCTGCCCTGTATTTCTATCAATTAGCCTCGGGTTGTAATTCAAATACATGGTTATGCGAGTAGTTTCCCTTTGTGTAGAATTTGTGCGTCCTTTGTAGTCGAGAAATTATCATGGAGATGATCTGTGAGCATTGTACCGCTCTTGGTTACTATTTACTTTACAAGAAGGCAGATACGATTTCAATCGGGTTGCTTCGCTGATTACGAAAAGGGTGAAGGATATCGAATGAGTTTTGTGACATCGATTGTAGAACTGTCAATTCTTTGTTTCCATGGCGATGGTTCATGAAGCACGATGCTGAGAAGATGGAATGACCAACATGTCATCAACAAAGAAGGCAATGCTGTGATTTGTGACTTGAAATGAGAACGGACCCCTTCGAAGAAAACACGCTTTGTCCAGTGATTGCAACTCAATCCCATGGCCTTGGATAATTCCAAATGGCCGGAAAGGTTTGGATTTCATATCAGTGGCAATTCACCTGTAATCATAACGAGTGTTAAAGATGATTCCGTAGCGCAACGAGCAGGACTGCAAGCTGGTGATCAGCTTGTGGAACTCGACGGGGAGAATGTACAGAAATTATCACGAGAGGAAGTTATCAATCTCGCGAAGCGTTCCTTGAAGGTTCCTCCTTCTTTGGTAGTTATTTCAAGGATAAGGAAGTTCGATTTAAGGAGGAGAAGAAATGTCGGTTTTGGAATCAGTCTTCGGGAACATGGCCCAGTTTTTATCCATGAAGTTGTCAAGGGCTCACCAGCAAGTGATGCTGGCGTTCACCCAGGTGATATGGTTTTGCGGATTAATGGGATGCGAGTTAGCCAAAGAGCAAAACATGAAGTTGAACGCCTTATATTAAATTGTACAAGCAAACTAAGACTTGTAGTCATCGCAGGAGGTTTTGCATTAAAAAGAGCTGGTGATGCATCCAGGAACGATGCGTTAAGGTTGAAGCGTGCAAGGGAGTTTTTCAAGCAAGTAAGTTGAACTTGTTTGTTCTCCGTGTGAATACTGTTTTCTGATGAATGAACGTTCTTTTCTTAGGGCAGATTTGTGAGTTTGTAATTTTGCTACCCAACTTATCATAAAATTAAAAATCTGGTACTAGCATCATCAAGTAGTTCAACGTATGTGAACATAAATACATAAACAGCTGATAAGAGGTGATACAGGTGCTCAATTGAGACAACGGCTCCTTATTGTGGTAACACATGAAAGTTTTTTGTTCTAATAATTAGCGCTGTGACGTTCAACAAGATTTGAACAATTTGCCACATTAAAAGGCAGTACAGTACCAGGCAATTTCTTGTATCTTCGTGATACCTAAATTTAGATGATCGACCTCGACAATGCCTACTGCGGTCTAAGGGATCATTATGATGTACCCAGAACTAATAGCAAATAAAGAGAGATTGAGTCATTTCTCGAAGAGAGAAGCTGTTGACAAATATTAAAGAATGATAACACCGCCAACCCTCTGATCAGGAGTGCAGGTCCAAACTAGCATTCTCATGGTCCCAAACTGTTATAGTACTGGTGATAACCTATGTTTTTGACACGCTATGGCTATTTTTTCACCACTAAAATGCTTATCGATCTAAGATTACCTTTTTTCTTATCTTCCTGCCAAGCCCTTCTCTTTATCAAAATCAACAAAGCCTTGAGTAGTGCATGGTGGAATCTCCCAATGGGAAGATTTGAACAGGAGGCAATATCACTGGGATACAATTTCCACAATTAGAGGGATATATAGCATATCTATCACCTGTATACCTTATTACACTTGCCTTATCATTATCGCTGTATGTGCTTTAATCGTATTACTCATATCTATATGCACCCACTTGCATGTGTATGCACCTGCACTTACCATGTACGCACCTTTGTGTCGTTTCAGATGTAAGCACTGTGTGCATTGTTGACCAATGAAGCATCATTGAAGTCCAAATAGACCGAGTGCTTATTTATGCACACAGTGCTTACATCCTTAAGATACCAAAGCTTTATTCCCCTTCTTCCGTTGACCACACGTGGTCATTTCTCAACATTAAGCCATTGTGGAAATTCGTACACAGTCAGCACTTTCATCCAACGAAACGCTTCTTCACCTGGATCACAAGGCGTTGATGAAATGAGGTCGATCTGCATGTAACTTCGCTTCCCAAGAAACGCATCCCCATTACAGTACAGTACCTTTTTCAGTTAAATACATTCAGTGGATGTTGCACTAACACTACTTTTACATTGTCTGAAGCATGTTCTGTATTTATCTTATTTCTAGATGAATTATTGTCTTACCGGCGAAGAGCACAAGAAAACATCTCTTGTGTCTTTGTTAAAGAGATACACCAGAGACAAAGATGTTGAAAGATTTGCCACGATTTTGTGTTCGTTGTTAAATACATCAACACAGAGAAGGCTTCTTGTAGCCATACGGTAAGTAATGCATAATAGCATATGATTTTGTACCATTTTGTGGTATGTCATCTCTTTTTGTGTTATTCTTATATCCTATTTATACATTTATTTGTCTTTGTTATGCATACATACATTCTGCAATAATCTTTCAGGTATATGCTCCCACTTATTTAACTCTTTTGACAGGAGAATGGTCTGCATATCTCACTATTAAAATGTTGTTATTTCTGTTTTGCACCTACATCACTGTACCACACTAACGTTTGTTATGGGGGTGTGATGTGGGACTGGCAGCACTGTGTGGGGATATGGTTATTGAAGAAACGTAACCAATATCTGGATTAAGTGTAGCCAGTGCCATCCTGTTGTCTATATCATATGTTTCATTAAGTAATCCCCCCCCCCCCCCCCCTTCTGTGCATCTGCATGAGTGTATTACTATATCTTCCTAAATCTATCAGTCTCTCCATCTTAGGGTGGATTAAAATGATACACAAAGGTGAATTGATTGCTACTCCCTGTACATTTGCATTTAAATTTAAACTTTCAGAGAAATGTTCCTGTAGGGGCCTACTTCAGACAACAATTTCTTAAGCAGCACTGTGCCTAGTCATAGGTATTTGGGAAGTAGTTCTTTATATAGAAACAATTGGGGAAGTTGTCCACACTCACTTATCGTATTTGTTGTATAAATGAATACTCAGAGAGATGTTCCCCTAATTAATCATGAAAAATTTAGGCCATTATTTGCTGCTGTCTTGGTCATCAAAATTGAAGCTAAAAGTAAATGTCACCAATATCCACATTGTACAATGCCTTAGTACATGTGGTTTTTAACCCTCTCACTGCTGATCTACACTCTTTTACAGATCTAGGGAGTAGAGCCCCTGAGGCTGAACCATCGACCTTGCCATTTTCCCTGTACCCTCTTCTGTTATGCTGGTGCCAAATGTATTGCTTTACTTTGCTTTTTACTTTGTAAGCTATTGGTCTGAAAAAATCATGATGTTCTGATTTTACAACAGTCATTCCTGATATGTTTCTGTGATTAATTATCGAGGTGGGTAGAGTAAGAGGGGTGGTTGCATGGTTTCATAAAATTCTAAAAGGGAGGAGGCACATTGTCAAATTATCCTTGACAGGGGCATTGTACTTAGCATTAGAAATCTTTTTAAGGTTTGGACTGAAGCATCTTTCTTATATTACTACTGTTTAAGCAGCACATATGGCATGTCTGGTGACATGTAGCTAGCCTTTCGTCAAAGTGACACCTATAACTGATCCCCAAAAGTCAGCCTCTGATTTATCATAGCAAACCGTGTGTAGCAGATGAAGAGATAGGAGATAATTATCAGAAGCTTTATTGAAGACAGTAAATCATCATCAACCCAGCTTTTGGGATTATCAGATGCCTCCATGTAGTGGAAGAGCTTGACATACCATCATCTGAAGAATATCTCAGCAAAGACATCATCACTCACTTGGATGAAAATTCCAGGAACTGATCTCTTCCAATGCTGGTATAAAACTTTGTTACAGTAGTGATGCCAACATGATTATACTTGACAGGAACAAGGGTGATTGCAATAACTGCAGCAATTGCCACAGAACATTCCTCCTCATCATCATTGTGAAGATATTTCCATAGGTAGTACTAGACCTGTTGCAAGCAGAACACATATACCTGGACATGCAATGCTTGTCAAGAATATGGAGATCAACTATTGACATGGTGTTTTCACTACGGCAACTCCAAAGTGCTTGTAACAAAGAACATCCACTGTACAAGATGCAAGGGAAGCACTGATGAAAATGAAGAGGAAAAAAGCTCCTGGGCCCACTGGTCTCACTAGCTTCATGCTTGAGAGTTTGGGTAGCCATGGTGTGGAGATGTTCTGAGTAGTCTTTCAAGAGGCAACAATGGAGGAAGAATGTCCAGAAGATTTGAAGTACAGCCTAACAAACCCAATATACAAAAGGAAGGTGACACTCTAAACTGTGGCAAACACACAGGTTTAAGACTCCTAGAGTATGGAATGAAGATATACAAGAGGATATTGTATAGAGGGCTGAAAACTCTGGTGAAAATCAATGACAGGCAGTTCAGCCTTGTTGCAGGCAAGTCTACAAATGATGCCATCTTAATTATGAGACAACTCCACGAGAAGTGAAGACAGAAGAAGAAGAACCTCTACTGCATCGTTGTAGACCTGGAAAAGCCCTTTGACAGAGTACCAAGAGATGTGATAGTATGGGCACTCCATCGACAGGGAATCCCAGAGAAGCTGATCAAGTGCGTGATATCTCTTTACCTGGAGTCACGATCCCAGGTCAGGACTGCAGCTGGAACCTCTGAAAAGTTTGACATCAAGGTCGGAGTTCACCAGGGTTCAGAACTGAGTCCACTCCTATTTATCATTGTTATGGAGGAAGCTACCAAGGAGTGCAGAAGAAGAGGTCCCTGGGAACTTCTGTATGCTGATGATCTGGTGCTGACGGCGGAGCCTGAGGAAGGAGTTCTTGAGATGTTCAGTGCATGGAGAGGAGACATGTTGAGTAGCAGATGGCCTTATGTTACCTGCTGAAGAGGAGTAGGAGTAAACTCCATTTTCTGCACTCAGTGTGATAAATGGTGTCACAAAGATGTTCAGGACTTTGCAGGTTGACTGGTGTTAGAAACTTTGTGTGCCCAGGTTGCAAGAGAGGATGAGAAACAAATAATAATGAAGGATGGCAATTTGCAGGGGATTTGGTAGAGGTGGTGGACCAGTTCTGCTATCTTGGAGACATACTTGATTGTCAGTCAGGAACAGAGAGAGCAATCAGGGGGAGAGTATCTATTGCCTGGAGCAAGTGGAGAGAGGTTTCTGGACTGTTGCTCAACAGAGGCATCCCTTTGAAGAGAAGAGGACACATCTACCAGGCCTGCATAAGAGCTGCACTTCTATAAGGAGCTAAGAACTGGTCACTGACAGAGAGACTCCTGGCTGTGTTATTGGCATGTGACCGACGCATGATGCGCTATAAGGCAGGGGTGAGGTGGCAAGATGAGGTTAGAAGCAGAGAGGTGGCAGCCAGGTGCGGATTGGTGGAGCTGGAGGAAGAGCTGCAGTACAGAAGACTAAGGTTGTGCTGAGGTACAGTGAGCATGGTCCCCTCAAGCAAGCTGCAGACCTGCATGTAGATGGCCAAAGACCCCTAGGATGCCCCAAGAAGACCTGGTGAGAGTGCATCATTGACGACATGCGACACCTCAGTATCATGGAGGACAAAGTGCTGGACAGGAGTCAGTGGAGAAGAGCCATTTGGCTGTCCAACCCTAAATAATGGAAAACATGGACGTTAAACAAAAATGATGATAATGATGATGATGTACATTCCTTTCGTCAACATGGAAAATTCTTTGACTAAGTTAACAAAAAAGGCTTCGTGATCTTGGAGAAGATTGTATACCCCCGAAGTACTTAGGGATAATCATATTATTCTATGATGATATACAATGTATCAAGAAGTGTTACAAGTTCTCCTCAGATTCGTAATAAAGAGTATTAACATGGTTTCATGATCTTTCCCCTGCTGCTGATCCACACTGGTAGTCATTCAGAGAATGGCCTGCATACTAAAAGCAACAGAAACCTATTTAGGCTTGCAAGCCCTCTGAGCTAAGACCATAGTACAAAAATTATCAAAAAATCAAGAAAATGCTTTTCACTAATGAACTAGCCATGATCAGCCATGCAAAGGTAGCATTGCAGCAACTGGGCAATGGCTATACAGATGACTGCATAGACATAATTGTTACCATTAACATATAAAAGACTGGAGATATTGGTTAGCAGCATACTAAGCATTCTTTGACATGCAATACTCAAAGTGATAGAGACATTTAGATACATTGGCTTTAGAGCCAGATCATCAGGCAGCATCAGCAATGACTACCAGGCAAAGAGAGTATGGAGCAACTCCAAACTGACCATAGATATAAAAGGTGAACTTATACCAGGTATGGATGTGCATCACATTCTCTATGGCAGAAACACTTTGATCTCTCACTCCTGCCCAAACTCAGACACCTTTCATATGTGGTGTAACAGAAGCACACCAGAGATTACCATGGAACACGTGTCACAAACAAAGATGCTGTGGGATCACTAAGAATGTTTTCTTCTAATGACTGAAATGTACCTACACTGGCTCGACAATGTCAGCCGCATGGGCAATGGCCGAATCCTCAAAGACATCCGATATGGTGAGCTACCCATAGACTCTAGAACAGTAGGAAAATCTGCCCTTCGCTACCAAGATGGGTACAAATGCTATCTGATCACTGCAAGTGAAGAGATAAGAAAGTGAAAGTGGGAAGGACAAGACGAATGAAGACAATATAATGCTTCAATAACCATACAAGTCATGCACCATGACATCAGAACTTACGAACCCCAAAGTGTCTCGTACAGTCACTACAGGTGGCGATGGACTGTTTACTGACATGTGAACTCTTCATATGAAACTGATAATTTATATAACACAACATGTGTGCTAAAGCCTGTATTTTTATGGAATCAAATGTAATACACAGTGCGTATGCCAATGGCAAACATGATGTGTTTGATGTTTGATGTCGGTAACTGTGTACGATTTTGAACATACATATGCCAACATTGCGCAAATAGTGTGCATTGACTAAAAGGTTCCACTCTGTCTATTAGGACAATCTAGAATTCGGAAGAAATGTATATTGCATGAAATATTGCTTCGTTACATGTTTTGATGTGGCCTTTTGTGTGTTTTGGTATATGCAAACTTTTATTGGTTCTTCCCCATATTTTACCTATTCCAAAAAATTGGGGAAAAATGCACAGATTATTGTTCTGGATGATTGCAAGTATTTTAACAGTCCTCATTAATTTATTTCTTGAGATTAGTTTTCAATTGTTTGTTATATGGTCTGGTAGCCCCACGCTAGAAAAGAGCCTAGCCCTTTCTGTATCTCAACAGTCTGCAAATCTGGTGCCCATTCTCCGGTAGTATGCTCCTGAAGCTGTAGTAAGGTCGTATATGTATAAAGTACGTCAAAGAGGCAGTTTTGCTGCAAGGGGAAAGGGCTCAAGGAGACTAACTACCAGTCACTGTGCTGGAAGAGCGGTTCTTAAGTACATCTTGAAGCCTAAAGCTACAGTTCAAATATGGCCAAAACAGTAATATGAAAGTACATGATTTCCACAGCATAGAAGATTATCATAGATCACAAAACTTGCCCCAACACTCAGGAAGACCAATTAAGCTACAGTAATAACATATGTTCCCCAATCCATCCGTGAAGTCAAGGAAACGCACGGATGCTGGATATATGTCTGCCTCCTACAGCTAAGCAGACACAGTAATAGAGTGGAATGCAGGGAAATATCAGAATTAGGTTTTTAGTTCAAGCTCCCTTGCCTTCAGAACTCTGGTTTTCTCCAGTTTCCCCTACTGCCTTGTAATAAGATATTACTGTCCAAATCAAGCAGGGATACAAAATGATAACATAATGATAGCTTCCTCTTCCATTTTTAATGCATATTTTCTTAGAGTTCTGAGTATTTGAAATAGACTAAATCTTTATATTTTGCAGAGATTGTAGCTTTTATGCTGATGATTGTTAGATTAGATTACCAATTTCGATCTTTTTCAGACAATTTCTACCTGACAAACACCAAGCACGCTTTGATGCTGCCATTAGGTCTGCATGGAGGAAGAAAGGATCGCCCAATTCCACAGATAGTTCTGGATTTGGAAGTCCAAATGCTACTTCAGGCCACAGGTAGATTACTGTGTTATTTATAGGTTTAAATACGTTACGTACACTTTACGCAAGTTACGCACGCCGCCGTGGTCTAATGGATACGTTCCTTGCCTTCAGATCAAGAGGGACAGGGTTCAAATCCCGGAAGGCCCATTGGTGATGTCAGAAAGGGCATCCGGTCTTAATCTGCTCCATGCTGCAGTATAGTATAGTAATTCAATACCTTTAAGTGGCAACCCTGCCTTGTATTGAGTGAAGGATTAAAAAAACGGGACTAGAATAAAAGAGAAGTGAAATTTGCAAGTTAAGAGATAACATGTCAGTGTTCCTCACCCTTACATGGATCTTCCCTATTGCGCTTTGTTTAAGTATGAACTATTTTCTGATGCTTGAAACCAGAAGTTCTCAACCTTTGCAGTTCCATGGTCCGGATGTGCCATGACATGCTGCAGGCCATTCCTCTCAGAGAACTGTTTGCTACATGTAGTAGCAAACACTATCTGAAAGTTGACACGACTGAAACGCAACTTTGTGTCAAAGACATTTAAATAGAATACCATCGCCTTGTGAGATCTTCTATCGCTTTCATTATAGAGGTTTTCGTTGATCCATGTTTCACGGCTTAAAAATTTGTTCGATGAGACGTAACTACTTCTTAGGGAGTAGTCAAATACGTGACCTTGTTCCGGTCCAAGTTACGCCAAATTTGACTTTCTCATAATAGATCAAAGCGAGCCTCAAAATCACATCTGCCAGTTGCTAGCAATGGCTGTCCAGAGCCAGATATTTCAGAAGGTGTCATTTAATTGTAATTATGGAAGAAAACGTACTTTGAGTTTGCTGCAGTAGTTTTGTATATTAGCCTTCATGCGTTTTTTGGCAAATGCGATTACTTACTTCGCCCCTGTCTACCCTTTAAGGCTCACTTTGATTCAGCTTAATTTGGTCCAAATACGTAATTTGACCCGTAATTACATTAAAGAAGGCTAAGATATTCCTCGAAAGCAGTCAGCTTTCTTAAGTATGTGATACCCGTGACACACTATTTCAATCCAAGATAAATGAATTTCATTCCTGTTCAAAGCTAAGGCACAAAATAGTTTATCGTTCTATGAAACAACACCTATTTCTGTGTTACTTGGTTTCGATATAGCAATTGTGGTGTAGTTAGGTGTACAATGATGATGCTTCAGATAGCCTTACCTTGGGCCCTTATGGCCCTTATGGCCACGGTTCACCCTTAAATGCCTGCTCAAAGTTTTCAGATCAATTTGAGATAATATGCACATCTCTTTTTCTTCATGATGACGCCCCTTCCTCGTCCTCCTTCATAATACCTATATGCCCAATCTGTAAATTTATTCACGTCTATAGTCAGTGGCGGTTCCTTTGTATGGGCAAGAGGGGCAATTTCCCTCCTAAAAAGCAATGTATGGTGTAAGCGATTTCTTTTAACAATGAATTACATTTACCCACAAGTTCATGTTCATCAAAGTGTCACCTCTCTTCTCCTCTTGAATCTCTTTATCTCTTTATCTCTCTCTCAGCAACAATGAAAAACAGGGGAGGGCAACGTCTGGATTTGACTTCCCTGAATGCATACTTAGCTAATGTTCAAGACGCCTGGGAACTAAAATTTGCTGATTTCGTAATGAAGCTATTGTTTTGAGGCTCATGAACAATCTAGCTAGGAGGGACGGTGCCTCTGAGAAAGCTTTCGTTCGACATCGGTAACACCAATAAGCACCCACGAGTATAACGAGGTTGTAACGGATAGCAAAGATTATTTTACGTAAATGAAACTGTGAACTCTTGGCTTTGAGAGTACAACATGGCGGGTTACGGTGTGTAGAATCTACGACATCAGATTGACCTTTTGTTAATTTATCTACTATAGGACGAGACTTCAACCTTACATTGACAAACCCTGCATGCCGTGTAACAGCGTATTTTGTCACCTTCGCATGTAACTGTTGTATGAATTAACAGCGTTTACATGGAATTTCGGGTGCACAATTGAGGCTGTAGGCCTGCCAATAGTTGTCACATTCAAAATTGTATCGTTATGGTAAAAGACAACAACCAACGCAGATTTTGTTTACATTTGTCCATTATACTTTAAAGAGCTTTAGTGAGGACACGTTCATGGTCGATTTGAAATCATCAAGTAAATGTCAGTACGTCCATTGTCATAAGAAGCTATGAGTCAACTCTCGATCTGTAATTACACTCTTGAATGATCGTCATTCCGATTCCTTTTACCAAAAATGTAATTACTGTATCCTGTTATCATCACAGTTGACATTATCTAACAATCTAAACCACACAGTTAATGCATTTAAGGTCAGTTGTTCTCATTGACATTGGATAGTTCACGTCGACCGGGTTTTTCCCCTCTTGTTGCCAAATTTGCCTTTTTCATTAATGTTTTTTGGCTTTGTTTTTCTATTGAGAAGATATTCCTGTTCCCATTCATAATAAATTATTTCTATAAACATTCCCAATCAGTTGATAGGTAATATGAAATGATCAAGTGCACTAATGCTATTGACATGACTAGAACTTCAAATTACAAGTCAAGTCACTGAAAATGTCTTTTTAACCTTTAACACAGAAGCAACATGCTAAGATTTTAAATCCCCATCATGCAAGGATTTACCTTAAATTTATTGCTGTAAGGTGACATTCACATCATTATTATTAGATTGTCCCAAAGGAGGATAGAACTTGGTCATGGATATAGTTAGATAGTGTGATGATTTTGTGCATTTGGATGAATCTGAGACCATTAGTAATTCCTATTCAGTTAAGCAATATCTAATTTCGTGGAAACACTTTATCCATTGATAGAGGCTACTATGTTTACCTGACTCCTTGATTGTTTCAAAATAGAGGCTGACTCTACATGAAGCATCAAATTGTAGGATTTTCTAAAAACTGTAATAAGAATAGCCTGCAAGGAAAGATATTGTTTAGATACAAAAATTCAATTTAATGAGGTGTGGCATATTTGGGTGTGATCTGTTGTGATTATTGCCCCCCCCCCTTGTCTAAATATACCAGCCGCCACTGTCTATAGTCGACTGAAAATGAAGCTTGTCGGTTCACCCTTAGCATGGATGGATGTCGATTAGTCCGGGCCTTTGCATTTTATCACCAGTTA
>JAAAKL020008072.1:0-16269 GCA_010016065.2 Carybdea cf. marsupialis auct. non (Linnaeus, 1758)
TAAAGGAAGAGAGTCGTTCGTATTATCGTAGTTAAAAATTGAGTTAAAAAATGAGCTTCTCGTTTGCAATGCCATTTGCACGTTTGATGGAGATTTGTGAGGGTGTGACTAAATACCACTACGTAAGTATTGAAGAGTCCCAAAGCCTTTAAAAATTAACAGCATACCTGAGCAAGCAAAGATTATCTGGTAGTCAAGAAACAAGGATTATACAAGCAAGTTAAGTTGAGCAGATTTATGGATAAATTGAGAAATTTATTGTAGTTTAACAGCAAAATACTAATAAATATGAGATTGTCATATTGTGTAAAATAAAAAAGAGTTGTATGTGATTCAAAGTGGATACTTCATTTTGACTGAATGCATAAAGCTTCCTTTTATTTAGGAGTTCCTAGACAAAAAAAATATCTTCCTACTGAAGCAATAAATGCATAATAAGGCTGTTAAACATTGTAAATAGGGTTGTATTTTGGCGGAAGAGAGGAATCACAAGTATTATCAGCCGAATATTTCTCGACATTAATTCAGATAGTGGTATACAGAGGGAAAGAGACCTTAGTGCAAAATACAGCGCTTAGCACTCGTTTCTTCATTGTTTATGACTTAAGCCTTTTGTAGAAACTAAAAATCTGATCTAGGGATACCAGTACTGTTAAATATTCTGCTTGATTCAGTTAGCATGAATTGCACTCCAGGGTCCAAATGACCACGGCCGAGTCCAAAAGTGTTAATCACCACCAGAAAGAGACTAGGTCGTGAATGGAACCATAATAAAGCAATAAATACGTGAATTACATTACTGAGAACGTGAAGAGTATGAAAGACTATTGGGAGGGAATGTTGCCAAGATGAATGAGTGCAAGATGTCTAGACTAATATCAGAATAGATACTCGAAGAGGGCATGTAAGGAAGGGTTTGCCGAGGACAAGGTGAAGAGATTGAGATTGAGAAGATGGACGGCAGAACGTAGTAGAAGGTATTAGAGTTTGGAAAGAATTGTGAAGACCGTCTTCCAGAAGTGGCATCACAGTTTAAGATTGAATGAATAAATGAAATGCTAGCAGAAGTTATATTCTTTTCATGCACTAAACTGAATACATGAACTACGTGGATGTTCTTCATTTGTACTATTTGGTACATAAACTTTTACCTTGTGTTTCTCAACGGAACAAGTCTATGTATAACCTAAAACGTAAACTCGAACCACAGTTATATTCATTTATCACCTCAGACTACATGCTATCAGCAGTTGAAATAGGCAAAGAAATAAATCAGACACTATGAGACACCCGTAGTGATTGACTTGCAAAAAATCCGCGGACCCTGAAACAATTTCCTCTGCTGGTGGTTAAAAAGATAAAGAAGTTATAAACCATGTTAGCGAAGTAACTAGACAAATGGAATATGGTACCATGTGGTTCAAGGTTGAAGTCCCAGGCCTGAGTCCCATTGTTAATGCTCTGTTTTAAAAAGCTTTTAAATTTTTTTATAGTTGTGATAATCATTAATAACTAGAGTGTCACTGTTGAAACAGTTTCGATTTTGATCGTTCCATTTTGTACAGATATGTGATACAGCGTGTTAGTCTGTCGTTGATTTATAGCGCAATGAGATCAAGAGAATATATACTGGTTTTTTAGGATAAAGTGAAATCTACAACGGCAAGGGTCATAGCCTAATAGGGACTTTACATATAAGCGACATCATAACTTCTTTGAAAAGTTTGTTTGTGGTAAAAAACAATGTAACTACACGAAATAGCGAAAACATTTTAATACTGAAGAGCTTTTTTCGTCTGACACACCTCACAGTATAAAAGCGTCAGAATTAAGATTAAGAAGAAATCAGTAAAACTTATACCAAACTGTGTTTTGAAAGTAGCCAATCAGATGCAACGGTTTTCTTGCTTTGGTGTTGACAGATTTGAGGACGGCTAGGTGAAAAGTAGATCTAGCGCTGCCTATTATGCAAAAGCGGTCATTCGTATATAATTTTGCATAGTCTGGGTTTTCAAGTAAGTGCTGCCCTATGACAGAGTCACATTGCTTAGTAGTGTTTTCGGCTTAAGAAACACGATGTGGCTGTTTCCTTGTAGGAACTGATGCTTGGCGGATACAGGACGGAATACGCCACTTGATTCTATCAACTAACCTTAAAGTCATGCGTACGACATAGCCACCCTCAAACTGGCAAGAAAATGAATAGACAACGATGCTGCAATTTGTGGAAGGCACGCAGCTTTTGTGGTTAGTTCAGAGCGCTTTCTTACGTGTGGGTTAACAGCGCCGAAACACTTCTCTACGGCCATTTTGATGTGGTTTTCAAATCGAAGTGAAACGTCACCAACCTGGGGCAGATTTAAATACATTGGGCATTTTCTTGGCCCAAAAGCTTTGTTACTGGACAACAACGATAATTTTGTCTTGATGATCGAGTCGATGACATCTTTTTATATTTGTCTTTGTTTTATTGTATCAATTTCTGGTTTTAATTTTACCCTGGAACTGATCATGAGTGCACGGTGAACTACGGTTTTGATGAGGTTCACCTTGTGAGTTTTTGGTCAGAAAGAGGTCCAAGAAATGTATTGACCAGAAATTGTAGGTTTCCTATACACAATTATCACAAATTTGTACTCTGAGGAGTGTCACACGGAAAAAGCTTGATGGTACTAAAATGCTTTCCCTATTTCGTGCAGTACAACGTCTTTGTAAACATGTTGTTTGTATTCAGGTGGTGATTAGTGTATATATTGCCTTAATTACTCTGATATCAATACACCAGAATGCACCAAGAGTAATAAAGAGTAGTAATAAAATAACAAGAATTACATTGCCAGCAGCATGTAGATGGCCGTCAGCTACTTGTATTCTAGTATAATATTTGAGGTAAATATCGAATCGAAAACAAATTTAATCATAATTTAATCATAACTTAATCATAACTTAATCATAATTTAATCATAATTTAATCATAATTTAATTATAATTTCAAATGCTTTTTTTCACACGTTTACTAATACCAAGCTCCCTCTAATTTCAGACAGATTTTTGTATCTTTGTCTTCCTTATAAAGCAGATATGTTTGTTTCCAGGAGAGTAAGGGTAATACAATGACGTTCATCAAGAATTATGTGCTATATTGCAAAGAAAACAATAATACCACCTTGTATGAGTAACATTTATTAAATTACAAACAAAAAGTACCGCGAACTAACACAATTATTGCTGCCTTTAACTAACCAATAGCTATGCACTTTTTTCCTTATTCGCATTTCTATTGGCAGGTTGAGTAAATATTTCATAAACGTCAGAGAAATAAAAGAACAAGGTCAAACCATTTGGTTAACTATAATAATAGGTATTTTATGTATGCACATAATTGGGAACATGTAGAAAAACTGCACTCAGCAGAACTCGTATTGGTTTTCTTTGCGTGACTTCACTTCTCACATGCAACTCGTACCCGTTACTAACCAATCACTCTCCAATACTATACACCTAACATATATAGAAATTGCTTAGTACTCTTTGATTAGATTCATGTGACATACCTTTGAGATCTACGAACACTGACGTAGTTCCCGGAAATAGATTTTGAAATAAGGGACAGACATGAATGATCTTGTGAACAATTTAGAAGCATTGCCGGGGGAGGAGTTCCAAGTCCTACTGCGATTACAGAAGGGCGTTTTTTTAAAAATTTAAAATAATTTTTTTACATCCCATTGGTGGCACATGATCTATTTCTCTGGTATCATTTCAGAAATGATTATGTCATCGATTAATTGATTGATTGATTAATTAATTGATTGATTGACTGACTAATTTAGATTGGGATGTTTTTGTTGCTAAAAGTCTGTGAAAATTAACAAAAATTTTAATTCTACTTAAAGAGAGAGAAGAGGAGAGCTACTCAAGATCATGTTTCCCATACCTTGACTACCAAAGGCATTTCGTCAGAAGCCGTTATCATTTCCATCGACAGCATTAATATCTCATAACGAGAATAGCTTGTTACGAGCTCGTATTTTATGAGAGCAGCAGTATCCTTTAAATTCATTCTGTGTTATTAGTATTGTGCGAATAGCGCAAAGAGAGTGTACTAAGGACCCCTGCCAATCACTACGCGAAATGACGTAAGTGCAATGCATATTCTCACGGGAAATAATACAAGTTGCCTAAGCAGATAGTTCCTTCTAGAAGAGCCAGGATACTGTCTTTTCTAGTCTTTGTCTTCACTTCTTACAGAATGCGTTAACATACTCTACTCTTTCTTCTTGGCCACACTCCGTCTCCGAAATCGGATGCAGGTGTTCCTTGCGTAAGAATATTTGCTAATACCCCACTTCTTTTCACTGAAATTGGGCAAAAATAAATGTATGCCTGGTGACAGGGAGCATAAGGGGAAAAATTAATAACGGTTCTCAATCCTCCGCCTTTTTTTGAAAACAATAGCCCTATCAAATCTAAGGCAAACTGGCTGCATAACGAAGCTTGTGTGATAAGAGTTCAGTGCCAGATTGAGACCATATAAACTGATATACTTGACTTTACTCGTTTCGAAAACTGCACGTAATTTAAACAATGAACGGGTATATCTTCATAATTGCATTAAAATCATTGGTGTTTAAACGTGTGAACAAATAAGCGTGCTTTTACTTTCCGTTCTGTGCACAACACGTGGTTTTAGAGGTTTAGTTTGCACGAGAGAATCAGGGATCGTCACATCCCTATAAAGCAAAGCCTACCTTTACTTGCCAGTTTTACAAGTTAGGACTCCCACTGTTCACCACACCGCGAGATTGGTTTTCTTAAAACATTTATCAATATTATACTACGTATCTGCTGTCCGCAGACACAATAAATGTGCACAAGTGCACAATAAATACAAGGACCAAGACTATTCACCCAAAACATTTCAAAGGTACATGAGAATTTTAACTGAAGTCCTTGCGATGTATACGTGGTCCTGCAGTTAAAGTTTCCAGTATATCCTCGTTTGTTGTGAACGGGCAAACCATCATCTGCGTACGAACAGATAATAATCAAGGTTGTCGACTAGCCAGTTAAACCGTGTTTTTATTCAAATCTGGATCCTGGTTTACCTGCCAAGCAGCAAAAAGTCGCCAAATGGTGTTTCGGTGACTAATAATTTCTCATCTAATCTAGAAACGCTGGCTACACTAAAGATACATGTGTGCAGCACCATACTTGAATACTGTAGCTATTGCCAGGTAAGGCACAAACCCTCCGCAAAGTATCCTATTAGTAAGTGGGCGACCTTAGGTTACGTTATGATGTTGAAGCATAGTTAAATTCATTGGCTCATCCTGTCTTTCTGAAATTACACATGAAAGGTACCAACTTTAGTTTGAAATTATTTCTTGCATACTCAAAGTGATAACAGCAGCTGCGCTCTGAGAATTATCTGCACAATGATACTGTGAACGTAAAATATAACGTGTTTTAAAAGACCACACAGTGGCAATGCCATTAGATCACAACTATTATTATGTCGATATACTTTAAGTAACTTTGAAATTTACTAATATAAAAATCAAGATTTTCTTTCTCAGTCTCTCTGTCTTTCTGTCTCTCTCTAGATTTATGGGAAATTATTTTGGCTTTATATCAATATTTTAATATTTGTAGGCAGAACATTCTCTACGTGTTACCTATAATCCCCGTGGTAAACGTAAAAACAAATTCTTCCTTGCAGAATAATGCGAACATGGATTTGTACTTACAATTTGCCCAACAAAATAAAAATGTCAACAGCCGCATCGTACTTTGATACAAATTTTAATGGAAAAGAATATTAACTTTCAATGCTCGTTAAAAGATTTAGATCAGTTGAAATGGGAAATGTTTCATGCGAACTTTCACAAACGCTACAAGCAAAATTCTCTATTTTTAGGTTAAAGCCTTTGAACTATGTTGCCTGTGCTGACTAATAAAATTTACAGTTCACTCATTTGAGCAAAACGCAGTTTCCAATCTCCACCTATTTTCCCACCAGTCATAAATCTACAAAATAAGAAGTTGTGATACAGAGAGACTTCTCTTCTTGTTTACTATTAAATATTTTCCAAGTTTTAAAATTATCTAGGAAATTGCCACGTCTACCATAAAAACACGTTTACTGTAGTTTGAAAACATTCGGGTCGTGCTATCATCTGACATTTATCTTTTATAGAAAGAAATTACTGAATCATTTTCTAACGTCGTCTGATTTTTATTTTCGTTTGTTTCTTCTTTGCAAATGATAGTAATATGTCTTACCTTTTTTGAATAACTTTCAGCCATTTTCTATCTTTACCAGAGATTTGCTTCATTCTATCCCAATGAAGAAAAAATCTCACCATTCTACGACAGGTGCTGTTAAGAATAAAAAAGATGCCTTAGTAGTAATGACTTGAGGAGGTAGATTAACAAGTAAGATGTTTAAACGTACCTAACTGCAAGGCAATGTATATTCAAACAGTCGATGATGTTCCCAACTGCTCCTTCTATTGAATAAAAAAGACGGATCTTAATCTTTCTTTACCGCCCAAGTTTAATCATTTGTGTCCAACGTGGATCTTGAGATTCAAAGTAGCGTACCAGAGCTACGCAGCCTTGTATGTCGTTACCTGTAAAGTCGCACTTCGAGCAACTCTTAAAAGTCCGGTAGAAAGACTGTCATTACACAGTGAGAACTGGCTGATAAGCCCTACGCCCTTGCTGTATTCGTTTCAGAATTCTGTTGTGGGCAGCATGCGTACGCATACGCTGATACCTTTGTCAGTAGTGGAACAGTGGTACAGTGGTACAGTGTCAGACTCACACTCCTAGTGTCGTGAGTTCGAACCGACCCTGAGCTTGCCTGCCACGATCCCGGATGTACTGTGCTCTGTCATCTGCTCTCGTGAAGTGGGAAACTATGTTCCGAGAGATAGTACAGAGGGGGGACTACATGCATGAATAGCAAGAATAGCAAGTATAAATAGCATGAAAAGTAAGTTTAAAAAAATAAGCATGAATAGATTATCATCCGAAAAGGAAAAGTAACCCGCTCCTAGAAGTGGCTTCGGCCTTGATCAGGGTGAATACAATAAAAAAAGTACAGTAACTACCCATGCTAATCAGTTTGATAACATTCTAAGGGTCAGTACAAGTATCTCTATTCTATTATTTGTGAAAACATTGTTACAACCAGGTCAATAAATCAGTGTTTGGCACAGCATTATTGTGAGAATCGTTGAAGTTTGGTATAAAATTAAGTGATCATACACTAGGTCATCTCAAGGGAACTGTCAGTTCTTATCCTGCCTTGGGATAGCATACATTTGTGACATTACAAGCGCAATTTTGAGATGGGCACCGTATCGTGATATGGAGGCGTTTTTGAGTAGATAAAGAAGAGACGGTTGAGTATTGCTGTTCATCCTGCTTGGTTTTCAACTCAATACCAACTGAAACAGTTTTTTCTCTATATAATGATAAAGACCTTAAAAAATAAATAATATTTTGGGGACAGTGATTAACTGTAGAACTATTATTTTATCCTTTCACTTTTTACGGCATGTTTTTTCCTTTCTTGTATTTAGCTAACGTATTTGTCTCGATATCAGATTACTTAAGCTTTTGTTTTAGGATGAATGTGAAAAGATTGTTAAGAACTGCTTAGGAATTGCTTCGATCACCAAATATGATAAGACTCAAATAGGTTATTTTTATAAGAATACACGGTGGACTATAAAGATTATACATAAGAACATTATTGTCCTAACTGTAAGACTTCTTTATGAATTGTAGAACTATGAGTGCCAGTCAAAACAATTTGGGGATGAGAAACATCAACATTTGAGATCAAATGAGAAATACCGATCCCTGGGTCACCCTAAAGTGTTTAGGTTCTGAACAAGTTTTCGTTCTAATTGGTGGTTATTAAACATGACATAAATACAAAGGCGCTGAGAGAGCTGAAGACAGGATGAGATGGAAGACGAATGTTGATGTGCGGGCACACCAATGGCCTCCGCCGGGGCTACGGTCATGATGATGATGATGATGATGATGATGATGATGATGATGATGATGTTGCACCAAATCTAAGGTCTTCATTAGATTATGGTCAGCGTCAAGATGTACTAATTGAAATTTAGATCAACAAAATCCATATCAAAAGAACAGATCATTAAAAGAGTAGTTCCTGAAAGAAACAGCACTAATTAATCACTGATACGACGCTAATGGTATGGCAGTATTTTAATCTAAAGATGTTGATGATAAATAAAGGAAAAATTATTCTTTAAGACTGAGTGAAAGAAAGAAATTCCAAACTTTTGATATAAAAAAGGGACTGTTGTTATAATTTTCATGTTTGGAACGGTATTATGAATGCCTTTCTCGTATCCATGTAGAAAATAAGTTACGAAGCCCAACGGTAATCTTCTAGCAAAAATTGAGAAGCAGATCGTACCACGGCCCACGACGAGGGCGTGTTTTAGGCCCTGAATTACAAATTTCAAGTCAACTAAATCTTTTTGTCTGTAATTACACTTACCTGTCAGCATCAAGTAGTTCATAAAATTACAGTAGTGTTTTATTTCAGTATGTCGCCTCCAGTTTCACCCCTCTTTACATTTCAACCCATTTCATATACCTTGCATACTTGCTATGATTTATGGAGGGCGGTTTCATAGCCGTGAGAAAGAGAGTACCAGCCGTTGGAACATTGTAAGGACAGGTCAGAACTATCTCTAGCCAAAACACTCTATGTCAGATTTGTAAATAGTTCTGATGAACTTATTGTACCAAACACTAGGTCACCCAAACCCTCAAAGTAAACGTCCATGATAATCCGCCTATGTCTGTGAAGTTGTATTGATGATAATCATGATGTTTGTCAGATGCCTTCGATTATGAATACACCGTTCATTTTATCCTTACTTTTGGCACGAAAAAACCGATCCCACTTATTATATTTAAGGTTGCCTAGTATGTTAGTGATAGATCCTTCTTTTCTCGCAAATCGCTTCATGGATGGTATAGAGAGCATTTCTGTTTCAAAGGACTCGGTCCAAGAACAATTTTGGTCGCCAAAAATACTACGTTGACAGGGCACAAGAACGTCGCCATTCGGTTAAGTTGAAGTGATGCATGCAGTACACTGATCTATAAAACACACCGGATCGAGCGTCTTCTACCGTAAAGTGAGGTCAGCCGTTGGACGCCATTTCAGTTCCCATCAAACAAAGCTTATAAACAATGTTACGTAACATGGCGGACCTTGAGCGCTATTTAAAGTTTTTGGGACTAGTATTTATGACCACACTTGTTTCCTGTTGGAAACAGTGGTTAGCTGGAGCCAGTCTTTCTCAGAGATCAGTGATGCAGTATTATTCAGAAATGTACGACCAGAGTATGACTACTGCTCCAGTTCACCTAACATGATATTGGCGTTGTTTGCGATCTCATACCATTGGGTTGACCCAGCTCTATGAACCATACGTAGGTACACGCATGTTTGCTTCTTTAAGTAGAAGCCATAATTCGGGACAAGGTTTAGATGCTGACATTGTTTACAATAACGCATGGACAATCTCTAGCCCGCCTAGGCACGTGGGCTACCGAGAGGGAACATACAATAAGGCCCGCCGACAATTTTGGATCCGACCCACAGACAATTACAAGATATGACTTTTCACTAGCTCTCCACTGACTATTTTCGTGCTAAGTAATGGCTGTATTTTATGGGAGTGGCTCTAGCTGTATCCACTAGCGTAGTAACCGCAATCTTCAAACTAGCAGAAAAACTTATCACATGGAAACAATCACAGCGTATTATTACTAAGGTTGTCCCTAGACCTCAATTAAAACATCACCATGATTCTGCATTTGATATTGATATTATTCAGTAGGTTATAACGTATTCTTGTTTTGATCAAGGGATACCTTGCGCCAATTGAGTAGGCCTTGTCTAACACCGACGCCCAATAGATATAGGAGCATCGGGGGGAGGGGAGAGATCCCAAAGTGGAGTAACCTCCGAAGCCAGTTTAGGAAGCTATATAACAGAAAGTGAGCTATATTTGAAATATGAGGAAGTGTCCGTCTTTGACAGAAAATAGTAAGAGCTACTAAGGCTAACAACATTTAGGGCTACATACAATAGTGTTATCTATTCCCGGAGAGTTGCATGACACTTTGAATGGGAATTGCTCACCCAGCAATCGATCATTCAAGGGTAGATGCTGGTGTATGAAGGATAGTTAGGGATGAACATTTGGGACATGAAATTCCGATTGACCGACATATTTATAATATGTAGTAGTTATTGAGGACATACAATAGTCACTCTGGGACCCGTAGATTGAACATCAAAAATTAGTTCTAGGACTCGGTCTTCCGTTCTTCCTAGCGTACCTCTGGTTGAAATATAGCCAATTGCTTCTGTCAGCACATGGCACTTCATTTATATTCACATCTGTGTTTGAACACAAAATATCTGCATAGATGCACTCACTTTCATCAAGTACTCTCCGACGTTTCAAGGACCAAAGATTTCATGCGCTTCAAAGTCTTCGATCATACTGTCATCTTCCACGTGACAGGCTGCAGACAAATCGTCAGCTGATACATCAGAACCTTCATTCGCACTTCAAGTTTTGGCTGGAGCTGGCACAAAAAATATGTATCTAGCAGAGCATAAGTTAGATCATTCTAGGACAATAAACTTCCCTCTTCAGAAAGCCTCGGCGGCAGGAACGTTTCTAAAGCGAGGAGCACAAAATTTAATTTTAGGTTAATTTTAGTTTATTATATTACGGTCCGATAAAACACATATAGAATTCGATCTCGGACCCACTTTTACTTTTTAATCCTTACAAAATCTCAGCCCCATCCTAAATTTTCAACTTCCTTTCTTAAAGATATTTTCATATCTTGCAGACCATGCGCATTTTCGTAATGGATTCAAGAGGACATCAAAATGAAAAGTTGAAAAATATCTAATCAAACATGAGCTCTCACTATTTGGTTCGAGTAGGTTCAACATAACTACAATCTCATTGATTTTACATTCAGGGGAGAATTGAAATTACTCAGGTACGTCTTTCTGTACTGCGAGCCCATCAATACTTAGCGATGGAAATCTGATTGAACTAACAAAATAGTTTCAGAACTGACGTTTTTCACAGTAGGGCAGACATAAGGTCCTGCAGTAAATTGCTGATAGTGAATGAAGATAATCCTCTATTTTGTCATTGTACGAACACCATCGTACTAAACCTTCTTTGCAGAATTCTTGGCGACGAACTGAAGCGGCATGTTTATTATTTTCATGACGAAAACTGGTAGGAGGGCATTTGTGCATTTTCCTGACAAGGCATGTTTCAAGTGGAGATTGACTGCAGCACCTATCAGCAAGTCTGGTTCTAAGAGCAGTCAAGGTACCATTTGTATCAATCAAGCTCCTTACGGTGCTAATATAGATTGTAACAGCAGAACCGAAATTGCATGCCGGGGCAGAGGTCTGGTCAGGTACATTGGGTTCGGGCCACATCTCAAGAACGAAAAAGACGACACCCTGGGAAACAGTTTTTGCATGAATATCAGCCTTTCCAAAATAGTTCAAGTAACAGAAGATCGTGATAACTGGTTAATGATGGTAAAATCTGCCGTGTAAAAAGAGGACAGCGAACTTCGTTAGCGAGGATGGTGGAACTGAATGAATGAGAAGCGAAATGAACAGTACTTCATATTGTCTCCCGGCAAAGCAAAAGTTTCTTCCATTGACGTAAACTGATTCGAGAATTGCAATATGTAAGGTAGACGTTCCCATAACAGTTACAAGAAAGTTATTGCCCGCATACATTTAACTTCATCTGCTTTTAAGTAATCACTGTCTTGCTGTGGAGTCAGATTGCTAAATACTCTTTTGGAGTAAAAAGCCCGAGGTGGCTGTTTCCCTCAGGATTTGATACTTTGCTAATAAAAGATGAAACGTAATGTTTAGTTCTTTGATCAACCTACCCACCTACTTGGTAACGCGATTTAACAATCTTATGGATACATTACGGAAAATCAGATTTTCAGATCAGATTACAAACTCACACCTCCCCCTCCCCCCGCCGCTCCCAAAACTATTTTTCAACTATTCTTTCTGCATTATCCAATCTCACTGCACCGACTGAATTACGCCCTTTCCGGTCTTCCTCTTTTAAGTTATGAAGAATGTTCAATCAACTAAGGCCCATGAACGAAGAAAGCCATTCAGTGTCAAAACAGAACCTTAAATCAACTCGACAAAATATCCCCCTCTTGGTCATTTCTAGCAAGCGTTCTCTCTCCGTTGGGCTATGCTTCTCTGTTGTTTGCCAAAATATGCATGACCCTATATTGACTAAATATACTAATCAAATGCACGATCACGTTCCAGTAAAAATGGGGTAACAAATAGGAACACTCGGGAAGGAATTGGTATAGTGGTAATTGTGTAATCATATTTTCTTAACACCATTTACCGTGAAACTTTCAAACCTGTTCTGCTTTACACCAAAAAAGATAACAGTTTAGGTCTTCGTTCAGCCTACTTTCAACACGTCATGTTCTGACAAATTAACTACTAAAATGTGTACACTCATAGAAAAGCGTCCTTTAATTATATAGAAACATAAGATTGAGTGGCTTTCATCCAGGGGAATAGACGGAGGGCGTTTTAAAGTTAAAAGTTATGTGTAATATTGTCGAATTAGCAGTGTGTAAACGCAATCTGACGAACACGCTCTTCTACAACTACTCGGAATAAACATAAGGAAAGTAGGGCAGTCTTGCAACAGAGAAACTTTATCAACTACAAATATTTTAAGTTTCCAACGGCGTAATACTTAATCAGCAAGACACAAACTATAATGAGCACCAAATTGTTCCAGTGTGCATACTAATGTCACCACAATGACTACTTCCTAGATCCCTATAGAAATAATCTTTTTACATTACATCTGTTATCTCTCTTCGCTAAATTTGCGTTCGATGCACGGCACAAATAAATAGTGTCTGCACTCAGCTTTCTTTCAACAAGTTCCTCCCAATTTGAGTGTCTGATCTCTGATCCGTAAAAGCAATTCGGTGCTTTCTACACCACATGGATTGTCCCATCAACACTTCAACCATTAGAACGAAATCAATGTAAGTATCAATCTTGAAATCAGCCATGAGCCCGTTCGTAGGCACAAGTTCAAAGGCGTTTTATCTATAACGCTAGTAACGAGAATAGAATAAAAACATAGGAACGCGCGGCTCCCGCCTTCGACGGTTTTGAAACTTTAAGAAATCAGTCCCTCCGTAAGGGGCAGTCTATCATCCAATATATGCATCAAATGCTTCCATAACGTCCAATTCGCCGTGCTACGTCTTCTTCGTCTTCTTATGTATAAGCTCACGGAAGTCCGCAAGGATTTTATTTTCTCGCTTCGATTTCTCTTCACGACTGAACATTGCCAGTGCTCGCCTTGAAAAATATTGAAGAAAAGGACATAATTCGATATCAGATTCTAGCTTAAAACAGTCGTATGCAGAGGAATCAATCTCCTAGAAACAGAACTGACTATGCGTGAATGATGACAAGAAAATGCGCAAAAAACATATGCCAATCTACCTATTAAGTTTAAACAAAAAGCCGCGATGATGATTTCAATGAGCAAAAGTACGTAAATAACATGTATCTTATACACAGGGACAAATTGCACGGCATTTTTGTACATGTCGTCCAAAGTGCACTTCATGTTGACTACACTTACACAAGTTGTAACTGTGTCGGTAGCCTTTCGACGCCCTGTTTTATTTGAACTGACAAGTATGGAGACTTCATAGGTGAAGCAGGCCTCTAGAAACAAAACTCCTATTCCTTTGTAGCTAATTTTAAACCTCCCCCCCCCAAAAAAACTATAACCCCGCCAGTGATGGACTTCTTTGAAATAAATGCTGGCTCCAATCAATGCTAGTCGATCCGATGCAATCCATGATGAATATTCTTTATTTATTGTAGATAAAAAGTGACTAGCAACTAAGCTTTTGACGACTCTACTCCCGACTGTTCGTGAAGCCGGATTTCCACTAGGAGGAATTTTGCGCGCTACCATTTTGCTTTAAAGCCATAATTCCCTTCGTAAAGTGACCTGCATACCTCATAAGGAGTTTTTGTTTTCCAAACGAAGAAATGGAGTTGTCTTGCAACGACCAGTTGTTACATTGCACTTCAAATTGTCGAAATCGCTTCCAAGACAGATTTGTTTCAATTTGCAAAGTACTGAAATCATGATGCACGGCCAAGTCAGAATATGAAATGGCACCATAGGACGGATGGATACACAGTATCCAGGTCCGCAGCCTGAACAGAGAATTGAGGGGAGTGAGCCACATATTAAGGGAGGCTTCTATATAATTATTCTTGACACCAGGAAAAGTAGAGATAAGCAATATCCGAATAACTGTTTTCTACGAGCTTATTAAATTTCTAATAAAACATCAGAATATTTAGAAGTATGTTATACCAGAAATTAAGAGTGATAAAATTGCCGAGTTGTCTTCACCAAAATTAATTACTGGATTTTGTACCTGCTAGGTTGTACCTGAATCCCACGGTCTCCATTCGTGAGTCTTTCACCTTACAAAACAGGCCCAGAAATTTAACCAAAATTTCGCTCTGAGCAGGGGCGTTATCGTTCTGACCTAGGGTATGTTTGACTCAAATCAGGTTTATGAAGAGAGGCATACCTTGTAGGTCTATTTTGTATGGCAGATCTACTATCCTATGTGACACATAGAGCTGTGATCGGCCATGTTTAATGTGCAAGCGAAAAGTTTGAAAAGTAAAATTGTCTTAAACTTTTCAGAGGATAAAAATACTCCATGCCCCTGACGTTGAACTACGCATATTGTAATCTGAATTAAGGCAGAAAAAGCGAGGTCGCTTGCCAAATTCCGCTTAGTAGAAGGTAGGCTTAACAGAATATTGCACAGTTTACTTCAAAGCTCATTACAAATTGAAGATTCAAAGCTTAAACTATGTATACTGCATTCATGGTGTCGGTGCACACATCATGGAAGCGACAGTTGCAATTGCATGAGCAAAATACCAAAATTTTAAATATAATTCCACATAAAGCGGCGTTAATATACGTACGTAGGCAAATAGTCCTATGAGCACCATTACTAAAACCATCAGAAATTAGTACTATCCACGACGAAGTACTACTTACTTTTCGTCTGCACTGTAAATCTGATTTTCCTTTCTTAACCTAACTGCTTCCATTCGCCTATGTCGGCTTCCGCTCATGACATATCCTGCATCTTCAAATGACTGTATTTCGTTACTTGTAAGGCCAATTTCACCACGTCGTGGAATTCGCTTTCCTTCCTTAACATATGCTGCCATTGCCTCGCCTTCGCCGGGGAGTAGAGCATGTCCATAGCTAAAAAGAAATAGAAATCGTGTCATGTTGGTGTATGAAAATTGAGTGCAGCAAGGCTACTTTTAGATCCCTGACACTTTTGAAAGCTGGCAATAACGACATCTAAGCCTTCAACTAGTAATAAGCAGTGGAACTCTGGCTGACGACCATCCCGCTGACAAAACTACTTTTATCCACAAATGTTCTGCCATCATTTTCCCTACGAAGCAAATCAACAGCACAGAGCTCCGGCAACGACAATTACATATTTGGATCGTAGCCGCTGTTTAATCCAGTCCGAAAGAGACATGACACGAAAAATAGCGTTACATTGGTCACGTCAAAACATGGCCTCCAAACTATGTTCAAGTTCATGTCTACATAAGGCTTCGACAGAAATCTTTAATCATATGTTAACATAAAAGAACAAGGTTACTAAAGAGAAGGTTTACAAATGAACCTTCGATAATGAAACAGAAATACTGCGCGAGGCACGGTAGAATTAACAATTGGTAAGATCGCGTAAGCGTTCATAGACAACCTACCGTGCGAATACCATTCTTACAGTGCGCAAAGCCACAACCAGTCCTTAAAAATTGGAGGTTGAAAAATGTGTCTGATGCACTCTGGCTTGATACGCTTTGGCGTCAATACAACCGGAAAAACAATCAGTAACAAGAGCTTACTTTTATTGATAATTATTATGGAGACTAAAAGGCCCATAAGCAGCAAAGCGCTGTGCTTCAGTCCATACTCTCTGGCCTCTAATAGACGGGAGGGTTGGAATAGTGGAATAGTGGAATAGTAGGGGGGGGGGGGGTTGGAATAA